>JAVQJG010035838.1:0-26524 GCA_036024015.1 Craterocephalus amniculus
TGCATCCAAGAATGCATTGCACTAGTCCTCTGGGTTGATAAATAAAATGACAGTAAAACAGACAATAACTAGACAAGAACAATATAAAAACTACATTTAAAATGAAAAAAATGATAACACTGTCTATGGGAAAAGTGCAGTTTTTTTCCTTTACATATTGTAACATCATCCTATTATTTAACTCTTTCTCTCAGTATTCTTAGACACATGCACTCATTTGCTCTCCTGATTCACTCACTCGACACATCACAGAGTATCTTACACAGCAGGCAAGGGTCTCTTCCCCACAAGCCCTTCAGTATTTTTTTTTCCGTCACAGTAAACTACCCTGCCACCTCCAATGTAGCTTGTCAGTTACTCTTTCTTTTAGTAACAGAACAAATACCGTTTTTTTTCACCTCATGCCACAGTACACAGTTTCTAAATATCTAAATAAGTATATTTACATCTCTGGTTAAGAAGAGATGGGTAAGCTGGATGTCGCACAGATGGTTTGAATAGATATAAAGTATAGAGGGTTAATGTAGTGAGATTCTTTAGATGTAAGAGCTGTCGGCCAATAATAGACCTTTGCCCTCACACAAGATGTTACACCATTTTATGTTAGAGGATAACCCTGTTAGCGAAAACACCAAAAAGAAGGTGTTATTTTTACTGTGTGTACATAGCACTAGCATAGGTGGTGCCAAGTAATAACAAGCAGAGTTGTAGTGGTGATGAAGGAAAATGGAGGTGGTGACTATATTGTCAGTAGAGTTAGAAAGTTCCATCAGGGGTTCGGATAAGACACTCTGCACCTTACATATGCCCGTTCTCCTCCCATGGCCCATTTCCAAGAAGTTTCCTGTAAGTCTTGATCTATAAAAGCAGCTGTCTCGAGATCAGCACCTAGGGGCAACTTCAAAATGATTATCTGAAGTTCTCAGGAAGGGGGAATTAGACTGAATAAATGCAACACATGCTATGTTCCCAGGTACGGAAGTGAGCATTAGCTTTCGTCTATGGTGAGACAGATGAATTCCTGGATGCACTTCCTATACTGCTGCTCAGTGGGGCTGCTGCTGGGGTATTGACCTGGTTGACCCAATGGAGCCTCCGCCTCACGCATCTCCTCGTTCATCCGTGCCAGACGCAACCTAGAAGAGAAAAGTGAGAAGGAGGGAGGCAGAAGCAGGCAAATGTTAAACAAAAACGATTAAATGAAAGATAAAATGATACTGAATAGAAAATAGTTAAATACCACAAATGACATGTGAGCATCCAAATGCAAAATCTTTAACTTTTGTATGTAACTCTTCCTTTAATTAGAGAAATACGAAAACTTTAAATGAAAAAGACTAACTAACTTTACATTAATCTTTTATGATTGCCAGTTCTAGGGAGCGCTAGGGTTATAAAAGACAGTCAGATGTGGTATAATGTTTTTGTCAGTAGTATCAACAACAGATAAGCACATCACTTAATCTTTTATTATAGATATGCTACAGCTGCCAAAAAACTAAATCTTTCACCCAAAAGAGTCTCGTACTGCCATAACAATGACAAAAACTGTTGTTTGGCAATGCTACTGGGAAACTGAGAAGTAGCAAATTTTTCATTCAAAGCAGTTTCATCTTCCATCATGCTTCATGCTGCACTGCAAAAAGGATCCACTGATATACACTTCATGTACCTCTTGTGCTATTTCATACTCTACAAGTTTTATGAATAGAGTATGAAATAGTTAGAATCATAGTGAAACAAATCAATTAGATTGTCTTACAGGGTAACGATGTCTGCATTGGCAGCCTGGACAGCGATGCTGAGAGGATCTTGACCCTGTTCATCAACCTCCGTCTGTGATGCTCCCCGCTTGAGGAACAGACACACCTGCCTGTATAAATCAGTGGTCAGAAAAACAGAAATCTTTCAGTGATACAGAGATAGAATGAAAATAGAATTATTCAGAATGTAACACCCAGATTAATCTGTCATTCACTGATTTATCTGAACAATAATTCTTTGGTTTTCAGGAACATGGCCACTCTATGCTCCTCCATACATTTCTTAGGTAAAAGATCTAAGTGGTGTAAATGAGATGGGAATTTACTGGGGGTGTAAATCCCCAGTTTGATCAGGATACAATAGAATGGATAACGATTCAATGTTTGCCGACATTTCAAATTCAGTCACAATAAGATTAGATATGATTTATGATACAATAACCAACATTAAATGATACCATAAGTATACAACTTGTTTATCTATATTAACCGATTTAATTAAAAAACTATCTGTTCAAAGGCAGACTAGTGAACTCAAACATTTTTTTAATGTAAAGTGCTTAGTAAAAATAATCTAAATGAATCAATGATAGATACATTGATTTGGACTGATGCATTGTTACACCCTCAAGATTTACTGTTTTGAATTACTGATATGACTATGAGACATTCTTCTTCTGAAAAGAAGATTGTGTTTGGTTTCATTCTTTGTTTCAACAAGTATTTACACTTGCAGCAACCAGAAAATTGGATTTCCATTTCCATGTAAGTGTTGCTTAAGGATTTGTCTTCCTTCACGTCACACACAGGTCGGGGCATGCACAGAAACCACAGCGGCAGGCAGCTTATAACCTGTTTTTTTACTTACTTATTTACATAGCTTACCCAGTGTGTCCCAGATAGGTAGCATGGTGTAGCGGGCCTCTGCCTCTCATGTCCCTCTGGTTGACATCAGCCCCGTTCTGTAGCAAGAACTCACAAGCTATCAAAGAGCCCTGTAAGAGAGACATAAACAGTGTATATTATATCACAGAAGGAAGAGTTTTATTGTTTCTTTGTTGCCAGAACGTGAAAGTGGAGGGAGAGTCGAGGACTTTACAACATCCGTAATGTTTGTGTGAAGGTTCTTCCAAGTTTGTGATCCTTTCCTCTGAATTCCAACCCATCATATAAACATGAATGAAAGCATGTGATGAATTCTTTCCAAGGCTACACATTTAGATAAGATAAAACATCCCTCACCCCGATTACAGCCTGTATGAGCGGTGTTTTCCCCTCCTCTTCCTCACTAGCAGCGTGTACATCAGCACCATGTGCTAATGCTTCGGCCATGAGAGGTAAGTTATGGAGACGGGAGGATCGGTGGAGCAGTGCCCCCGGGTGCAGCTCCCTCGGATCCTCAGGGTCTGAAGACACTTCCTGTTCAATCTCCACCTCACCACTGGAGGACTCCTCAGACTCTTCGTCTGTGGGTGTGAAAATAAACAGGACAATGTTATAAATATAAAAGAGGAGTTTGGTAAATGGAACATTATAAGCTCATAAAATATTCAGAAATAAAATAACATTCAATTAAAGGAAAACTGGTGCTGTTTAGGTGGAATTAGGCATGAGAATGTAATGTAATGTAATGTAAAGAGAATGTGTTATACTCCTCTCATTACCTTCCTCCGTTACACTGTCCACCACCGAGCCAAAAACCAGGATGTCTGTGCTGCCGTCAGTACTTCCGCCCAGGCCACTGTCACTGCTCAGACCTGCAGGGCCAAGCATTGCCAAGCCGCGGACACGTTACTCATTATCAGGCACAAACATTATCACTAGATAGTATTATCAGGCACAAACTAATCTACCCAAACACATACCACCATAACCGGTGGGATGGCATAACTTCTCAAAACAAACTGCCCCACCCAAGCAGACGCTGTAATCAACTGGTCTCATAGCTAATCAAAACAAAACATGCCATAAACAGAATGTAGTAACATAAATATGATCCCTCTTACATAATCCTCAAATGCATTGCATCCGTCTGAAATAAGTTTTGTAGACTTACTGCGAGGGCCAGAGCCAGTGTCGAAGTAAGAAAATAATGAGTCCAGCTCATCTGGACAGAACAAGGAGTCCCGCCGAAACTTTGCTGCAGCTGCTGCAGACAGAAGGAAAAGGTCAGGGTTCCCCTCTGATGCAATCTCTGCACACACACTGGATTACAGATTCACTTCAATCTCCACACTGACCTGCTGAGAGGTTTGCAGGCGAGGCGCTGCCAGGTTCATACCGGTGGTATTTCCTGCGGACCTTGTTCGGGGCCCGAACAGAGCTGCTATGTCGCTGGCACTTCTTCACCGTCCACGGGCGGGACTTCCTCTCGCCTTCCACCAGTGCCTCACTGCCGCTCATCTTCTTCAGGAAACGTTTCTCTACATATTTAGACTTGATCCAGGCTTCTTTTTCCTGCCTGGGGGGAGTCAATCACAACCATTTATGTTATCTGCAAAGGCATCATTTATTTATTGGAATATTTTCCTGAAAAGACAAATATTAGCAGATATTAATAATTCAATTATCAGAAAGTGAGAGGATTTGGTAAGTTTGACTGAAACTCCTTGCAGTCAGTGACTTTGACCTCATTTTTTTATGAGAAGTCTGCTGGTTTAAGACTTACCTTGTACTGGAGGGTCCTGGCTTTTTTGCTCCAAGTTCCTCACATGCCCCCTCATAAATGTGGTTGATCACAGTGTTCCCCAACTCACACATCAGCTAAAACACAAGGAAAAGAAAAGAACAAGAGGACACAATTTTACAGAAAAGAAGGAAACATGAAAAATCAACAATTAAAATTGTAGCTACATTGTTGCTTTCTCCAGGAATAAATAATGTAACACGATGGGGGTGAAAAGGAACTTTACATGCAAGATAAGCCAGAGGCAAACGAGTTTGGTAGACTTACCTTAAGTAATTCAGGCTCCCATGAGTCTAACGTCAGTGAGCGTACCTTAGAGAAATGAACGCCTAAACTCCTGAAAGACACAAGAAGAGAAGTAACATGAGGTTTGCTGCACTTTTTAAAATGTTATTTTTAAAAACGTTCCCTAGTTTCACTAGAAGGGCCTGGGGTGGCAGATATGAGCTTCAACTGTTTCTCTACACTCAGTAGGCCTTTAAAAGTCGGATGAAACTGAACTGCCTTCTTGAAAAACACCCATGTTGGCTAATTTACATTCAGTTTGGATTTGTCCAAAGTGCTGGCTGCAAAAAGATTCCCTCTTAATGTAACTTTCATAAAATCGACTTGATTAAGAAAAAAAGAGCATGTCCACTATTCACAGCAAAGCTTTTACCGGAGAGAAACATTAATGGACGGCAGCATATCAGAGAAATATTTGTAAAATGAAATGCAAACTTCCTCAAAATTAGCTGTAAAAAAACCCAAAGACACCAGTAACTCTATGATAATACCAAGCACTAACTTTATTGAACTACAATAATGCAGAGAAATATGGGTAAATATGTCTCTTCTGTTGTAGTTCTTACCACATCCTATCAAATTTTGAAGCATTTACCTGTGGATCCCAGAGCACTCGATGCAGAGCAGAACCCCCAGGTTGATCGAAGCCCAGCAGGGAGCCGTTTGGCCGCAGTCGCTGCACAACTCGTTACCTGGGAGGTTCTGTACCCGCTGGAGCAGACTCTCTCCTCCTCCCCGAACTCCCTTATCAGCCCTCTCCCCTCTCTCCCGGGGCTCGCTGGCGGAGTCGATGCTGCTCGTGGAGGGCGAGGCTGTCCGGTCCAAGCGCTGCAAGACAGGTTACAGGCAGAGAATTAGCGACTTCTACAGATCATTTCATATAAAAAATACCAGAAACATCTTCAGTGTGATTGTGTTCATACCTCGATGTAATAGTTGTCGGCGATATCTTTGTATGCAGAAGCGATGCTTGCTTGAACTGCCTGGATCCAAGCCTGTCGCAGCTTCTCGGACTCAGCTTGCAGCATGCAGCTCCTGAAGAAGCCGATTAAGAATTGTGTAATTCATCTTCTGTTAATCTTTTAGCCGAAGTTCATTCAACACGGAACCTCAAAGACACTCACTTAGTGGGTGAAACCACCTCAAAGCAGAACCTCCTCTCATTATCTTCACATGGTTTGACTGAGCACAACCTCAGATCCTCCACCACCACGGTCAAAGAATCCTGTCAGAAGAGTCAGAGCAACATTACAAACTATGCTGAGCAGATTAGAGAACTCAATTCCTCTTTGCCAAACGAAATGCCAAATGAAAATGTTGAATGTGTACAAAATCATCTTTTACCTTAAGTTTCTTCTGGTAGACCAGCTGGCTGTTTTGAATTGAAAACCACCTCCTGAGCGAGCAAAAGGAGTGAAAAAGATTTTTAGGGTGATAGATCAGTCAAATATCATCATGCTGAGGTCAGTGCTGGGGCAGAACCAAATAAGATCCACTGGCTAAACAGAAATTACTGACATCAATCAACTTTTTTCTTACAATACATGCATTTTTATTGTCTAAATAGGAGAAGGATGTGCATATGCTATGGTTTCCCCTCTGTTCTATATGTCCAATATCACTTTACCTGTTCCAAGTCTTGAAAGCATTGCTCGCCCTCTTGAACAAGTAGCCCTCCATGACGACGCCATTGGGCGCATCCACATTGAATTCCAGCTTATGGTCATCGTAGGAAAAATCCTGCAGTGACGACATAAATGTTTGTCAGGGTCTGGTTTCTTTTTTCACTCATTCAGTCAGTTATTTGTGCTGAAAACCACCAGCAGAGCCTGGCTCAAATCGTGGCAGCGGCAGCATGTCGTGGCACTTCCTGCAACTGCCACAGCCTGCCATGAGTTACCACAGCCTGAACGGTCATAACCATCAACACTGGGACAGAATCATGGATTTAGGGTACTTTCACAGGGCTACAGCTATCAGGAGTTCACTGGTTGCTCCATGGAGAAAAGTGCCCAGAACCTACAAAATAAAACTATTACAAGGTTGAAAGCAGATGGGAAGGATAATAAAAGATTTAATGTAATTTCAAAAGTTCCCTGCATTGTTAGATCAAAAGGCTTGTTGTAGCTGATATTCTGATTGTTATGCAGTCAGTATGAATACTGTATCTGGAATCACAAGCGTTTACGGTATGAAAAGTGCTCTATTTAAGCCAACTGGGCGGCTCACGCTATAATAGGCCCTTGTAACCTAATGAAAGTGAACTGTCTTGATGACTTCCATAAACTGAATTTTAAAAAAAAGCTGAAGTTGAAATAAGCTGTCAGAAGAAAATACACATCTGCTCTTGTTTGTGGAAACTGGTATTGATGTTTTAATGCTTCGATCTGCTGCAGATTGCCTTTGTGCACGTGTAATTACTTGTCTAATTATGGCTACAGTCTTTCTGCTCCCAACCATTCAAACTATGCTGTAGTTCTAGCTTTGAATCTCCCCTTTGTACCACACCTTATGCAATGAACATTTTTTCCCACAGTCAATCACAGCCTGGGTAGAATTTGCCAAAAGATGACGCAGCAAAAAAAAAAAAGATGCTTTTATTTTTTTTTTGGAGGCCGACATTGATGTGATTATAATGAAGAGTATTTCAACTCTTTAACCTTTCAATGATTGCCCTTTCACGAGTGTAAATACAAATGACTAAACCTTTTATTAGTGCTAACATTTTGCAGTTTTTAAAATAGTCATTGCTGACTACAGCCTGCAGCAACTGCACTGGGACGTTGTAACAGGCTGTTGAATACAGTGGCAACTTCGAGCCAGGGTGTGAAATACTGTGGGAATAAAATATTTATTACATAATGTGTGGTACAAAAGAGATATGTGAAACTAAAACGTCAGCATGGCCCAAACATTTAGGAGGCAGCGAAATCTTGGTTCCGCTGAAAAGCATAATTATCAATGTTTTGTGGTTGCTTATTGTGTTAATTAAATTCTACAAAGAGTCGAACTTCATCCACTATATTCCTTTTTATGATATGTATATGCACATACACGTTAATTGGAAATTATGGTGCAGTATAGTGAAAAAAGGGATGCGTCTGTTTGACTGCTAACTTACAGTATGTTGTAGTACAAATAATAATCTATAACCAAAATAATAATAATAATAATAATAATGATAATAATAATGATAATCTAAAATAGGTTACCATGGATAGCCTATAAATGACTATGCCCACTCCTTTGTAATACAAATACAGGCCTAGACTTTACATAAAACTATCATAATGGTTTTATAATCATTATCGCACCGATCCCTGTATAATCGTTGATGCACATACAGGTGGTGTAAACTCAAGGCTGCATCATCTGTTTTTCCAACGCTTACCTACAGTATGATTTAACACAATTCATAACCTATAAAAATATTTTTTGGTCTATACTTTCAGGAAAAAGATCAAATGATACAAATTATTTTTATTATCTTTGCCATCTTGTTTGAATATTGTAACCGTTTTTACATCGTACCATGTGCACGTTCTTGGTTGAGTCCCATGGTGAGCTCCAAATAGCTGGCGCAGCCCTGTTGAAGTAGCAGTTATCTGCAAATATGTTTTTTATTATGACAGTTGGGGTTGTGGTAACTTGTGGCAGCCTGTGGTAAGCACTCTCACAGGTGTGATGCCACAAAAAGGCACCCATGCTGTGACAGGTTTAGTGCTGAAAATGCATCCCTGTCATAAAAAGCAGTCATCTGAGGTAGCAGTGACAGCCTGTGGGGTATAGTTGCTGTTTACTTATGTTTACTACCTTTAAGAACTTACCAATAGTCTCTACCAGTATACTGATGAAAAAAAGTAAGAGAAAAAACTAACAGTAAGTCTAGTACTATACTTAAACAAGGGTCCAGCAGTGAAAGATATTCTTCTGCAAGTTGCAGTCCCCCCTTTTACTTTCCTTTTTTCTTTGATGTGTCACACATACATCATTTTGACATAGAAAAAAACATCAAATAAGCATCCCCAACCTGTACTCAAAGAAAATATAATTTAACTAAAAATATATACATTACTAAAACGAACAAAGCAAAAAATAAGTAAAAATAAATAAATAAAAAGGCATTACACTCATTTAAATACCCATCAGTTTCCTGTTGCCCCACTCCCCTTAACCCCAATTATTCTTTATGTATATGTCTACACTGAAAATCGTATTTTCATTAAACCTTCTTATTCTTCTTCTTATATCCTGGACAGCAAATCAGGAGGTGAGACCCTTCAGTAGAAGAAAGCAAATCCCCTAAATTTCTGACCTAAGCCACCCGGTGTTTCTTCAGATATGTGATTTTCACGGCAGGAGTTACTTTGTGGCAACTTGTAGCAACTCAAAGCAAGCTGATGGCACAAACTGTGGCAGCCTGTGGCGATACCCGGAAGTGCCACATGTTGCTGCTGCCACAATTTGAGCTTGCTGTCACTCAAAATCACAGCACGATGAGCATGTCAGGTGATATAATGGAGCAATTTGTGTAAAGTCCACCTCAGCATGATGACAGGGAACTAAGAAGGGCCTTATCAGTCTAACATTAGATAACTTTGCTACTGTTGTGTCTATCTTTATCTCTTTTGTTCAAAAATCTGTCTCCATTCCTTCCAGAATGGTGATAGCTAATGCATAAATATTACATCGGCCTGTTTAAAACCTATCAAGTTAAACCTCTTCTATATCCTTATCTTACTTGACTACAACAAGAGTCCTAAACCTGGATGCCATCTGCACGGTGGACTGAAAACCACAAAGAGACAAGAGTGAAATGATTTCAGAGACTGAGGTTAAGTTTCACCATTATTTAGACTCTGGTTTAGGTAAGGTGACACTGAGCATATGGGAAGCTGCACAGGAGTGTAAAAGATAACACACCAATGTCATTGTGTACTCTTGTTACCCTTAGACCGTGTTAAAAGTGTGAAAGCCTTTCTATTGATTGTTTAAAATAGGACAGCAATCAACAAATTGATTATTTTAATGGTAAATGGACTGCAAGCTGCAGCACTTTTTCTAGTCTTCTCATCCAACTGATGCTACATGAACCCATACATATATAGAGCTTTATTTCTACGTATAAAATGCTTTCTTTAATGTGCATACTGATGTCACTTCAGTGGCAATTATGGAGTCTTGTCCAAGAACACTTCACATTTGAACCAGAGAAGACAGAGACAATGAGCTATTCAGATTCAAAAAGAGGAAAAATGTGATGATGAAGTACAAAACTAAAAGCTTGTTTATATCTACCATCATTTCCTGGCTGGCTCCAAATGACAACATCTAGGCAATATGGAGCAGAAGTAGGCTATGTTGAGATGTTACAAAACAGCAAAAAGAATTATTGGCCCTAGTTGTAAACATGTTTATCACCTGCAAACATGCATCACAACAGGTGATTTTAAAAGAGGCAAATAGAGAGGGTTCAGTTTTAGTTAGGTCTACTTTACAGTAACTACACCTCACCTTTCATTTTTATACATTTGAACTAAGTAGCCTAAGAATGAAACATTTCAAGAGTATCATAACATTAAAATAATACCATTTCTAAACATAACACAAAAAACAAAACAATGAAAACAAATTTTCCTCACCAACATATAGTCCAGTCTGCCAAATATCTTCATCTTCACAACACTCACATCTAACAGCATTTTCATTTAATTATAGCGAAAAATAACTAATAATAACTATTTAAATCAATATTGTAAAATGTCCCACAGGAACCAGGAGACGGATGTGCGTGCCACGCGAGCCCAGATGAGACTGTCAGCCAACAGCAGCGCGCGCGTGCCGTTCCTTCACTCCGCGCCACCTGCTAATGAACTGACCACCACCACATGAATCTGTCGCGAGCGCTCATTAGCATACAGCTGCCACACTCGTGCCCCGCTGACCCCGTGGCGGCGGCTGGAGATCACACATTTTTATTTTGGCTGCGTGTTCGGACGTCAAGGCCCTCATCTCCGCCCAGCACCGCGATTTAAAGCTCCCTTCTTACCCCTATAGGCCCGGGGAGTCAGCTTTCCATCTGTCTGCTGCGCTAAAAACTGTTCCTGCTTAATCAAGCTGACTTTATGACTCCCCGAGCACACACACAAGCCCCCTCTTCCCACCTTAAATCAGCCAGGACCGTGTAAGAATGCAGTCCAAAGGCGCCGGAGGCTGCAAAACCACACACTCCAGCGAAAACATTATTAATTTATTGGAACAATTTATTGGAAAAAAGGCTGTATCACTGTTAGTCTGCTCATATAATTTATGGAATCTTGTATAGTCTATTTGCTAACACGCAAAAGCCAGAAAGGCACGACATCTTACTAAATGCTGTACAGAGCTTCAACTGAAATAAATAAATAATAACAATTATAATAAATTTCCAGGCTTTGTTACCCATGTCTTTGTGGCCATTGGTCAATGAGTCACTCTTGTTCAAATTTCCACTCAAAGAAGTGAAATAAAAGTAAACAACTCTTAGTTTGGACGCTTTTGTCACATTTGAATGTATTTGCCTACACAATATTGCCTTTAGGTTATTCCAGCTTGATGACAACTAGGAAATGTCAGGAGATAAAATAGAGCGTTGATCTGCAAAGGTTGGCGTTACACTTAAAAGTGAGGTACAGGAACTAGATTTATTGTCATCTTAATTCAGATTTCTAATTTGTCCTATAAATGATTAAATAATTTGTATTTTCTGTATTTTATATGTCTTGTCTCTTTGACTTTTGATGCATGTATCTGTTTGCTGCTTTCTTGGCCAGGGCTCACCTGCAAAAGAGATGCAAATCTCAGTGTGACTTTTCCCTAGTTAAATAAAAGTCAATAAATAAATAAAAAGCACCAAACATGATGTTGTCTGGCAGAAACTGTTATCAGTCTGGGAAAAAAAAGCTTCATTACCAAACATCAAATCTGTATATTAGCTCTCCTAAATATTGTTTTTATGGATTTGTTTTGCTTGCCTTTCTGCTAACATGTCTCTGCACAGCCAAAAGTTCTAACAATGGAGGAGGGGAGAGCTGAGGCAACAGTCCCCCGGGATCCACAATAAAGTCCTGCACACATAAAAGTGTAAGAATAGAAAGCGGAGAAAGAAGGAGCGCCTGATGTTGGAGTGAGACATGGTGATAAAAAGACAGGGACGAGGCAGCTTAGGCAATCAAAAGAAGGGTGAAGTAAAAAGATAAAAAGAAAGGGGGGTGGGGGGTATTGACAGATTTCTAAAGTAAAGAGATGAAAAGATCCATTCGTTTAAGAGAGCCTCACATATAATATGTTGTTTCTCTCCATTTATCTACACTGAGATCATACTTTAGTCCTAATGGGCACCCACTTTAGACTTAACTAATGTATATTTATTAAGTCTGTGTATAACAGCTAAAGTTACTTAAAGGCTTATTAATAAGAAATGTTCAGCATCTATAATTCACAAACTGCTGCTGCCGCATGGCTGTGCTTCTAGATCCTCTATGTCTGCATACGGAAGGAAGAGTCAGAAGAAAGCAGCATGGTGAGAAAAATGTGTTGCGTCTCCTCTGGCGTCTTTGTGAAATGCTTGTTTTGAAGTGAAGGCAAAGTAAGATGGCGGAAGACAAAAGGATACTATTCTAGGAGCTGAAGCGACATGATACCTTTCCAAATATTTCTTTGAAAGCCACTGAGGCATGATTGCCAGCCCCGCAGCATCTGCCTTCCAGTGAAAAATGCAGTTTGTTTTGTGTCCCTCTTTCAGACCAGTGCATTTGTTGTGTAGGCAGTCAAATGCCATAAAGGTTACTACTGCCCCCCCTCTACTTCTATGGTTTTATTCTCCACCACACCCTGCTTATGTTTGGATCTCAAACTCTTTTGCTGTATATCCTTCCTGTTCTCTTTGTCTCCCTTTTTCTGCCACTCAGTCTCACATTCAACCCCCTGCTGTGCCATCTGCTGACTTCGGTCCAAGCTGGCAGTGGTTGAAGGAGAGAGTGGATTGAGGTTGGCATCAAGCACAAGCCCATCTCTCCGATCACATATGACATGTTGACCTCTCTGGCACCATGATTACCAGAAGTGTAACAAGGGCAATGTCCGAAAATTAAGCGAGCTGTGCTCAGATCATTCCCATGCCGCTTTGTTCTTGCTTCATTGGGTTAAGAAAACATCTCCATCCTTCTAATAAAAAAAGACCGTTTGTAGTTAAAATATGAAGAGTACCAGATTTCTGGGACATTGTATTTTTCACAATGACTTATTTCAGCATGTTATTCAGTTTACAGCGTATCATTATTCGTCTAATAAATTCTTGGCAAGAATGCAGAAACAATGAATTTGAAAAAAAACCTCTAAAACCCCATGATTAAAAAACCATCTCTGCTAGCAATAACTTTATCCGTGTCAGAGTCTCACATTGTTCTGGAGGAATCTTCTTTAAAGTCCTGCTTGGCTTGCAGATTTGCTGTTGTACTTTAGATCACGTTCCTTTCATGTGACCTTGCTTTGATAGAAATGATGGAGCTTATCGCTTCAATGACTTAAAGGAACAAAGGATCTGTCAAATTTTAAAAAGGCTATCATTGACAGTTTGCACATACAATAATGAGAAGCATTACACAGACATTAAACAATTTGCTTTCTGTTGCTATGCTTCCAGGGAACTCACACAAGGGTCCACACCCCCTTCCTTTCCAAACAAGTCATATTTATTGTCTCGCTTTCTAAGTGCAGTCCCATGAACTTTATGCCATGATCCATAGAAGTTCTATACTTATACTTAACACACTTCTAAGCACTATAGTCTTATTGAATTTATTCATTTATTTGAAAGGGACAGTGTATATTGATGAACAGACAAGGATTGCTGTACGTATACCAGATTTTGCACAATGTTTCTCTCAACCGATCTTATCTCGCAGCAATAGACTGCCAGGGATACGGATAGGCTCAACCACATCACCGGTTCTCATCACCAATGTTGCAGTTCCTTAAGATTGTGTAGAGTCCTTTCCTTTATAGACTCACTAACAAATATAGAAGTGCATCTCCTGGAACCATCTACTTAAATACTCAGATGACACAGTTGTCCTGGCTCTTCTCACAGATAGACAGACTGTTCTAGGTTATCAAAACACCATCAGACACTTCCCCCTGTGGTATGTTTTCTACACGGTATATTATGTGGTATAAGGGTCCATAAAAATGAATGATTGCTCATATGGACAAGTCCAGGCCATTTTGGTTGGCAAAAGTGGCTATTTTTTAGCCTTGGTGTGACGCTCTCTCTGCCAATGGTTAACATCCGTAACTTCCGGATTCCGATCAGCCAGAATGGCCTGGACTCGTACATATGCGCAATCAACGGGTCATTTTTATTTACAATGGACTTACCCCTATTACCACATAATATACTGAGTAGAAGCCATTTTTCTTAGAAAGATTAAAATAATATCAGTATAGCTCCTTTAGTGTGACCAAAACCTAAGAACTGATTATCAGCTCTCCCACCCCCCATGGATCCATTATCATAAACAACCAAACAGTCAAAATCGTTGACAGTGTAAAATAACTTGGAGTATCACCGGCCAGTAAACTCAACTTCCTTTAGCACATTACAGACATTCAAAAACGGAGTCACCAGAGACTATCAGCCATCCCTAAACTTACAGGACTCTATGTTGCCCCTCATCTCCCTCTGTCATTGTACCGGAGTATCATTCACTCCATCTTACTGAACTGCTCCACCTTTTTTATAACATGCTCTCTGTTAAAAACTGGACTAAACTAACACGCATAACCAGCACTACTGCAAAGATAATAAATGATAAGGCCACCACACACATTGCAATCTCAATAGAGAAGGAATCTACGCATCCACTACACAAATATCTCACTTCACTGCCGTCAGGACGTAGATGTCAGACACAGCAATGCAGGAAAGCTCGTTTGGGAAAAAGCCTGATGCTCGCAGTCATTGCTGCCCTAAACAACAGGCCCCACTGGGCTGCAAAGCTGTGTCATTATGCTGTGTCATGCTCTTATGCTGTGTGCGTAAAGTTGTGTTATGTTGTGCAATGTTGTTCTGTGTGCTATTGTTCTGTTGTCCCATGCTGTGTTTTGTGCAACACTGTCTGTTGTTTGGTGATGGGAGTTCAGGGGCCTAGTCTGGGAAAAAGAATTTCCCCTTGGGGACAATAAAGTAGAAAGTAAAGGAACCCACGCATTTTCAGTGAAGCAAACAGGAGGAAATGTGGCTGTTAAAAAAACAAAAACAAGACTAAATACCAAACTACTGTGCACATGTAAGATAAATGATGTTGACTTGCCCACACAAGCAGAACAACATTCAACAGACATTTTCTCTTTGCATGAAAACAACATGCACAAGCATCTCCTGCTCACTCAGTCTTTCCATTAAACCCACTCGCAGAAAAAACACGCTGTCTGTACTTTTAACCCACATGTGATGCACTAAAAACTGCTGTCATCAACTTTCCAGCCTGCTTCTTTTCTTTTATCATAAACATGTAGTTGACTATGATGACTCTGAAGTTTCCTATGATCCATTATATAATGCAAAGATTCACAACTCATTTTCCTTGAAGACCCCTTTCATGGTACTACCACAAAAGCAGTGGAAGAGTCAAAGTCCTGTAAACCCCATGTTTGGAGCCACTCATGTAATACAAAGCAATGCCTACACTTTCCAATGCAATTTAGAAACCACTAAAAGTGTTGTAGGTAGTTCACATTTTGTCTTGTTCAGTGTGTATTGGGGAGCTTCGGATAAATTCAAAGGCTCAGGGAAAAACAAAAACAAAATCAACTTACCTGCATCAGAGTCTGAAGGACAAAAAGGGAGGTCACGCCATGGCACAGTAAGGAGAGAGAGAAATATATCAATAAAGGAACATCAATGCTTCAATTGAAAACATTAAATCAGTAATCAGTGTTGGTATAAAGAATATTACAACACAATTAGGTCAGTGATCCCTTTAACACACTCTGCCATCAGCTAACACTTGTTCTGCTTCATTAAATTCTTTGCAAGAGGTTCTAAAATATTCAAGAATAACATGAGGAAGTAAGCTCTCACACACTTTTCCGATGAAGAGAGAAAGGTTATTGAAAGGCCCCTAGGGCACTAAGCTGTTCGTCGAGTCTGGCAGGATGCCTTCACACTAAATTGATCGGAGGAAAGGGCCAAGTCAAGCAGATAAACAGACATGTTTTTGGCATCGCCTTCCTTAACAGATGGATGATTTCGATGCATCTGTGCATGAATGTGACTGCTGTGCGTGAGTTTGCAGGATTCGTTTTTCCTCTACTGTGAGTGACCTGTGGAATAACCGTTTTTTTTGTCCGTGTCTTTAACATTGTATCCTGTTTTTTGCATGTAGTTGCATGTAGCAAATAGAGTTACATTTGTGTCTTGCAGCTTTTTTTAGCACTTTTTTGAAATTAGGAAAGAAATATGTGACATCCCAAGTCATGGAACATCAAAATGTCTTTGGAAAGTCATTTGATGCCAGGGCCAAATTAAAAACCCATTTAAAATTTCAAACAGATGAAAATCTTCTGCATCCATGTTACTTTTATAAATTTCTACTGAGTCTGTCAAGCATACAGGGATAAAAAAATGTTGATAGAAAACTATTTTTTAGGAAACTGGTTTGACTTTTGACTGACAGCCCCAAAAAACCCGAGCACAACATATACTTGCGGCATTTCAGATTTAAAGAGGCTAAACAGACAGAAGTCAAATATAGGATAGGCTTTATCTGAGAATAAATAAATTATAATGAAAAAAAAATCCCAGCCCTATTTGATCCAACATCTTTTAAGTTCTTCTTATTTTCAACCACTGCCATATTCAAAGTTAATCAAGGAGTAAAAGTGCATGACAGGCATAATTCAAGGTTGCAAACAGATGACAATAAAGAGAACAAAATTATTGCTAATACACTAAAACACAAAAATACTGTTCAGGGCTGTTATATAACACCCATTTCATTAAAACTGCCTCCGGGCTTAAGTTTGACTCCACAAAATACTAGTGCATGAGTGTCATACTTGACAGCTGAAGAAATTACTCCACGGGCTGCTCCAACTTTTTATTCAACTGGTGACAGATAATTATGATAAAAGGGAAGGAGGGAGGGGAAAATGAAACTGCTTTCGTTTTCCAATGAAACGGAGGGATAGGCAGGAAAAAGGTTTATGACAGGATGGGGGGAGATCTGAGAACACTTATTGCTGTCTCACTCTTTGTTGGATGATGGCGTGTTTGTGCTCAAGCTCCCTCTTCTCCATGGCCGAGTCGATGACCAGCTGATCCAGCTGCATGCAACAGAAGAGCAGAGCACAAAGACGAAGCAGTCAGTGGAAGTCTGTTCAAGAGAAACTCTACTGTCACTTCTAACAGAAATAAAACACCCCAGTCATTCTGGTGTAAATTCTGAATACCACAGAGGCGTTTAGTTGTGTTAGGTTAAGCTTGCCTGTGCAGCCAGTTTCTTCATGTACGGGTCAATTTCATCCAAGATGTTAAAGCCTTGCTGAAACAAAGTATACTGGGCTCGCATGAAGGACAGCATCTAAGGGAGACATGGAGTTAATAAAAATGCTGCAGCAGAGAAAACACTTTCAAAAGACCTGCGTGTCTGTCCTGAGATGCTCATGCAAAGATACAGAGGAGTCTGAGCTACTTACTGCATCCAGGATTTCAAACTTCTTCTTGGCCTGAAGCACATTAATCTACCAAAAGAAAAGAGGAAAATCAGGTGGAAATGTTTGAGTTCAGCAGGTGTGACCTT
Source organism: Craterocephalus amniculus (assembly GCA_036024015.1). NCBI lineage: Eukaryota > Metazoa > Chordata > Actinopteri > Atheriniformes > Atherinidae > Craterocephalus > Craterocephalus amniculus. Next base: position 17,577 of record JAVQJG010035838.1, read on the forward strand.
ATGAAGTGTTCCTCTTTTTGATGAGTATGAGAGTAGGACCAGTCAGAAAGATATATTCAGCACTTGTTGAGTGTCAGTGCCACCTACTGGACAACACCGGCAACATAACCAGGAGTTAAGAGTGGGCATGACTCACCTGCAGCACGTAGTCCAAGGCCAGGTGTCTGAAGGCTTTGCGGCTGAGGATGAGGGCCTGGGTGGCCTCCTCTGCCTCGTGCACTTTGTTCCTGGGTGCCTGAGCATTCTTCACCTGAGCAAGCTCCATGTCCTCACGCACTCTGTCAAACTGCTTCTTGGTGTCCTTGAACTTACGTACATCTCTGGTGAAGCAGAGAACAAGAAACGCTTCATATGTTAAGCCTTTTAAACCTAAACAATCTGATTAATTTTCTAGCTGTTGTCTGCATTTGCTCATAAAACACTTTAAAAACCAGCTAGAAAGACTAAATAAAAATATTAAATGTACTCTTACTGATAAACATGAATATTTAATGTCCTAAAGGTAAGATTAAAGTAGTAGAGAACCAAGATTAAAGTAGTAGCTTGGATCTGGCTCAAATTCAGACGATTGCCCACTTTAATCCCTCCTAATAATTTTGAAAAAGTATTACAACTTTTCTCCTTTTCTGGAAGTGGTAGGAGGCTACATCGCAGGCAGTGTAATGATGAGATACTCACTCTTTAATGAAGGTATGAAGTTGCTGTTTGATCGACCTCTGAGCCTGGTCAAACAAAATCTGTTGGCAGAGGAGGAAAGAAAGACAGAAACACACTTATGTTAATGAATCCCAGCTGTTATGACTTGATCATCAGGTGCACAACAGTGTGCACAACCTAGGGTCTACGTTTACAGTCTAGTTTCTAACAGTTTATCAAAGATCACTCCTTGGGGCGTCAGGAATACATCTGTAGTGGCGATTTTCAGCCACAAGGTGGCAGTGTGAACCCCTTATCAAGTCACAAACGCCATAGGCTGAAGAGGAAAAGAGATGAGGGCATACACACATGTTCACACACTCAGCTGCTGCCTCAACAGATTTCTTTGCCTCATAGGATCCCTCACCTCTATTCCTGTAGACTATAGTATTCCCTCTCTCCCTTCTTCTTCCTTTCCTTACTTTATTCCCTTCAAATGTACCTTCTTTTTGTTCTTTCCAATTACATTGAATTGTGTGTAACCTTTCTCTCCATCTGGATTAAAGTTTACATTTCTTTATTTCTAACATGCACTGAACAGCCACAAACTTACATACACATAAAAGTAAGTCAAACCACGATTGTTTTATAACACATACACAAACCACATACCCAACAATCCCAGTGGATTAAACTCTTTATAGCAGACCCTTGTTTACTCTAGACATACACATTGCAGATTACAGGCTTAGGCCATGTGTAAGCCTCCATCCACATAATGACCCCGCACAGCCTGATGGCACGAGGGAATCAGTTTTAGGCTCACAGATAGGCTGCCTGAGGTAGGAGGTCAAACATCTCACAAAAGACGGTCAGGGGTCAGTGGGATAATAAGTGAAAGTTCTATATTAATCTCTAATAAAAAGTGGAAGATAGGAAGATATTAGTGACATACTTCTGCTGTTATACATCCAATTAAATTTTACACAACGTCTCTGAAAGTCTTCTCCTATCTTGCACTGGTACATTATAAATACAACTTCTTTAAAAAACTAAAATTACATTTGTAAACTGCAATACTTAATGTTAAGACCAATTTAATTGAAATTTAAGAAAATACTTTATTATGAATATAAATGAATAACGAAAAAGAAATAAAACTGACATCTACAAAAATTTGGCATTTGAAAAGTTAGCCTCGTTAGCTTCCCAGTGCTTTCTTCTGAGCGCCAGCTGTAGTAAACAAAGTGAGGTCGCTAATGGCTGGCTGCGTGAGGAAGTGACGTCACGCCCCCGACGCTGTAAAAAATAGTGTTTTAATCTCAGCCCAGGAGCGTAAAAATTCAAATAGGCACTGGGACGGAATGAATACTATGGTATTTACACAGACATTTTAAAAAATAGCTGATTTTTAACTGATTTAGTATCGCAAACGCACGCCCAATACTGTTCCATGTATGGCGTTTTGGTGTTTTGCGTTTGAAACAAATATCTCAGGGAAGGATCCAAATCTCCAAAAAGTACCGTAGGTGTCCAGTACACTTCAGTTTACATCACAATTAAGGCCCCACTTGCAAAAAAGTGGACTTCTCCTTAAAAATGTTTGAGAGCGTTACCAATAGTTTTTAACAGTAAAAAAAAATAAATGTCTCTCTATTAAGAGTGAAAAGACTTTTTGCTTTTCTTAAAAGGACAGATGTAATGATCGTAGATATGGTGTTATCGGTATCGGCCTTTAGGAGCTGGAAGGTATCGGTTATCGATATCAGTCTCTAAAAGAGGTTATTGTGCATCCCTAAGGAAAGTGTGTGGTCCCTGCTGTGTGTCTGTGAGTGTGTAAAGACGAGTGGACATCATGCTAGAGTCCCGTTTCTATTGGACCCTCCTGGCGTGTCAGAAGTACAGAGCGTCTGTTCCCGGGACTTCCTGTGGGCAGCGGGAGCCGGGCGTGGGACTCACCGCCAGCAGGTCCAGGCCCTTGTTGTCCACGTTCTTCACCATGGACGACAGGTTCCCAGACTTCCACTTGGGGAAGGTGTTCTTGTAGTCGGGGAGGCTCTCCACCTCCGGCCACACGTCGTTGTTCGGGGTCCCCAGGGTCCTGTGGAGCCACAGTGGGAAGAAACAGATTTATTTTAGTTAACAGGAGTGTCAGCCGTTCCTGAAGCCAGTTCAGACCCGAGCAGACCTCCGTAGGAAGCCTGAGGGATGAGGAGCCGCTGCTGCCCTGCAGGTTAACCCGATAAGCTGCAGCTCAGCCTTTCAGGACCTTCTGGGCTGCACAGCAGCAGAAGCAGCCTCTGATGAACACGTTTAGCATGTTAAAGGGCCAATACGCAGAAATCCACCACTTCTAGATGGAAGGAAATAACTAGAGGCATCATTTCATCTGGAGGACAGCGTCTCTGTGCTGATCTCCTGCCGTCTTCCCTATAGAAACATCAGTTTCTGATAATCATCGACCACCATCCAGCAGCAGCAGGAAGAGACGCTTTCACAGCTTTTATTCTGAAAACAATTTTTAAAAAAACTAAAGCTTTCAAGTTATTCAAAAGGGATGTAGTTTCTAGTGAAGCATACTACATCACTGTCACCTCAATGTCAGCTTCAGATGGTTTCCATGGCAACGTGATGGAAGGAGCACGCTCAGACCAACCGGAAGGCAGACCAAAGTTTTGCGTGATTAAAATTAATTATTTAATTCTGAATTAAAACGTGGAATAAACCAGCCGCTTCTTCCAGGATTATGTTTCATTCACAATTATCGTTTTCAGAATAAAGCGTTTGTCGTTTTTCATCTCTTTAAGGCGGAATGAAGCGTTTACGTCGTTTTCCATTTCTTTAAAAGCGGAATGAAGCGTTTACGTCTTTTTTCCATTTCTTTAAAGCGGAATGAAGGGTTTACATCGTTTTTCATCTCTTTAAAAGCGGAATGAAGCGTTTACGCTGCCACTTATTAAGTGAATTTAATATAAAGTGCTTCCCTGGAAGACACAATTTAACAGTTTTGTGACCAACCTGTCGCTAATCAGCCAGTTATCTCCCGTTTCCACTGAGCGGTACGATACGGTACGGTCGGGTTCGCTATTCTGAGCGTTTCCATTGAGGAACCGACTCGTGCCGGAGCATTTTTCCGGCCCCTCCAGTTGTGGGTCCATGGAAAATGGTCCGGTCCGGTTTGGGTGGAGCTACAATGCATTGATTGGCGGACAGAAACAAACTAAAAAAACTCCCAAAGCAGCGACACAAACACGGCCCTCATGCTGGAAAGCAATCAGTAAAAACGCTCCAAACACCAGCGGGTCGGATCGGCTCTGATGTTGTGTCGACGCGGGATGTCGGGATGTTCTGCCATGCTGTCACACGCAACTGGGATAGGCTGGATAAACCGAGCAGAGATCTTTACGTGAACCAGAGACTTTTACACAAACTGGGGACTTTTACAGGAACCGGGGACTTTCCTGGGTCAGTTAGGAGGGGAAACTGGTACCTGAAGATCCTGAAGAGCTGGTCTATCTCGGAGTCCCCGTGGAAAAGCGGCTTCTTGGTGCTCATCTCGGCGAAGATGGTGCCGGTGCTCCACACATCCACCGGGGTGGAGTACCGGGGCGAGCCCAGCAGGACCTCTGGAGCCCGGTACCACAGCGTCACGATCTGAGACACAACGGCTGGTTAGCGCTGCAAGGCCCGTCTAGCGGCGGCGGGTCTGCGCCGACCCACCTCGTGCGTGTAGACCCGGACGGGAACCCCGAAGGCGCGCGCCAGGCCGAAGTCGGCCAGCTTGATGACGCCCTTGTTGTCGATCAGGAGGTTCTGCGGCTTCAGGTCGCGGTGCAGAACCCGGCGGCAGTGGCAGAAGTAGATGCCCTCCAGGATCTGGTACAGGTAGCTCTACGGAGAGGAGGGGCGGGAAAGCGTGACGCCGGCGCCGCTGGGGACAGCAGACCGCGGCGAGCTCGGACTTACCTTCACCAGCATGGGGTCCATGTACTGGCCCGACGGGATGGAGTCCAGGTACTTCTTCAGGTCCATGGACAGGAACTCAAAGATGAGGTAGAGACGGGACTCCTGCATCAGGACGTCCAGCAGCCTGCGACACGGAGAGAGGTCAGTCTGCACACAGCTACACACAGCTACACACAACCACACAACTACACAACTACACACACACACACACAGGAGGGCAGTGATTGGACTGACCCAGTCGAATCGTTGCAAAGTAACCGGAGCGTAGAACTCGGCCCGTTCTATGGCAGACTTTATTTATTTATTAATCTATTAATATATTTATTTCGGTCGGATCTAATTTTCTTGATAAACTTTACTTGGAGCTCGCTGCATCTCAGCAGCGCGGTATAAAATCAGCTTGTTGCTCTGCACTTTATAACTTTCCCTTTTACATGGGAAGGTAAAAGGGATTTACATTTTATTTTGTAATTGTTGCCCATTTTTTGTTGTCGTGTATTACTTTATTCCGTGGAGGTCAATCTATTGTAATTACTTTATACTAGGGATGGGACTTTATGTCGACAGAACAACCAACATCCGACACATGCGCCACTCGACAAAAGAATTAAGAGTGTCGACGTGTCGAGGAAACAAAATATTTTAATTAAAACGGTGTCCACCTGACCCGCATTCAACTTTAGGGCTGGGACGACGCATCAACGTAATCGACGTCATCGATTACGTAAATAAGCCGACGCAAATGTTGCGCGACGACGCGTCGTGAATGACATATCGAAGATGGCGGCGTCTGAGGGAAACCCAGTCGCTACTAAAGCAACAGAAACACTAAAAAAGTTGCTCTAAGTCTTCCAACGTCTGGGGATATTTATCACGGTTTCTATACTCTCAGCGTCCCGGCCTAAATAATGATAATTATATTGTTTGCAGCGTCCTGTAGAGCAGCAGCGACCGTTAGTAGCCAACGGTTAGCTGCTTAGCTAAATAGCTAGCGGTTGCTAACTAGCTATTGGTTGCTCCCCACGGGGCTCCGGGTGTGACATGATGCGCTGCTGAGACACAAATTAACCCTGGAGCAGCCGAGATGCGGCACACGGACGTAATATGAATTGGCCATAACTTTAAAGATGTCATGAACTGCATAAATGAAGGTGAGACATTTTTAGGTGGATTCAGTAACACTGAACTCATCAAACCAGCTACATTGCCAAAATAAGCATATTATAATGAAATTAAGACAAATTTCGGTATTTTATATGGATATAATATATAATTTCTATTATATTCTTATTAATACATGTTATTTCCTAACAATGTTTAGATTATTTGAAAATTGTTGATTTCATAGATTCATAGATATCTTGTACTGCATCTTTTTGTTGAAAATAATCGATAGATTAATCAAAGAAAAAATAATCGTTAGGGACAGCTCTATTGAACTTCACACACGACGGTGGATAGTCTCTCACCTCTGAATGAAACCTGAAAATACCAGCACCGCGCACACGGCAGCCTTCGTCTCGTCGTTTTAGATCCACCGCACATGCACGACGAGGTTAAGGTAGCCGTGCAGGGAAAGGTTAGAGATCTGCTGTCCGGTCTCCACGCAGTCTCAGGTGACGGTGTGCGTTTATGTCGAGTCCCGCAAAAAGAGTGAAACAGGTGGATGCAACAGTTTCATTCTTCAGAGGATTTCACGGAGTCCACGGTCACATCTGAAGTCGCAGGAAGCGCGTGCTATTTGTTTACAAGGATGTTGAATAAACATTTGAAATCGCTCTTTTTCCTCGTTTTAATTAGCATTGTTTTAATGGTCATATTGGACATTACAGCAATTTTTTGAGACCAAAATGACCATTTAGGCTACAATAATGTAGAATATTTTCAACACGAGGCATTGAAAAAAAAAAAAAAAAAAAGGAGGGGGTCTCGACAATCGAAAGTCCAGATACCGTGTCGTTCCATCCCTACTTTATACGTTTATTTACTTTTTATGACATTTGCATCGCGCTCGGCGGAGCAAAAACAAGCTGTTACGCACATTTAATTACCTTTTTCCCGGCATTAATTAAGCCAAAAACACATTAGGTTTAAGCCTCCAGTGCTATCTGAAAAATAAAAATAAAATTAAAAGAATTGTTTTGTACTACCGACCGACCATGCAATTATTCAACATTTTGCCTATAAAAGGGCCTTCTACATTTAAATGGAGCATATAGGCAAATTTAAAACAGCCTAATGAGTGATAAGAAATAAGACTAACGGAGACGGCTCTGTTATTATTTGATGCCGAATGAAGAAGTAAATTATTATGGGTCATGTCAGCTCTTTTCTCAGGAGTGGTAAAAGATGCAAATAAGATTACTTCATATTAGTGGACGAGAGACGAGATCTAATGAATCAGATTCGACTATGAACATCTTTGGTAACCCATCAGAGTTGTACACAGAGGAACTTTGGGTTTTCCTGCAGACATCCGGAAGGGGAAAATATGTTTTCTGACCCGTGTGTGATTTCATTTTTTAATTTCAGTGTTCATGCAGAAATATCCATTTCTAGACGATGATGTCACCACACCAATGACAACATCATTGTAAAGTTGAGACATGCGCCATTGGAGTCGGAAACTCTGGGTTTTCTGATCCAGAAAACGGAGTTGGGTCTCACACAAGTCTGTTACCATGGTAACTGCCTCCATTTGCTGAACCTACTCTCTCGCTCAGCGATGGGCAACGAGCGCCGCTTTCCTGCAGGTTTTCCATGCATCCCTGCTGCAACACGCCTGCCTCGGTCAGACTTCATCAGCAAACCTGTGCAGAGCTTGCTGTCCCGCAACGCACTGGTTTGATAATTCATAAAAATAAATTTTCCATGATCGATGATAATTCCATAAAAATGTGACGGACTTCGCTGTCGGCTTCTCTGGATTCATGCAGACGCTCTGCACACCGTCCTCTTACCGGTTCTTGTGGCAGTTAGATGGGATCACTCACACTGGTTACACTGGAAAATATGCTTTCATACAGCTTAAGCACCAGTCTTAGGATGCATTTGATTCATTAAAAAATAATTAAAATCATACATAAGTTGGTAGTGCTGTATTTGGTGTTACTGAATCTGAGCCTTGTGGATTTATGGTTGATAATTCTTGGTGTGCTATGTTTATAATTTTTTCTTTTTTTTTTTTTGTCTGTGCTGTTGGGGTTTGTATTTGTTTTTATGGATACTTACAGATGTATATGTACGTATTTGTGTTACTATGTTATAAAAATCCAATAAAAATTTAAATTACAAAAAAAATTATATAATCGATTATTTTATGCCCCTCCCTTCTGTTTACCCTCGGTCAAACAAACAACATTTCTGTCCCGGACACGACAAACACGGCGATCCAGGAAGAGATGAAGCTGGGACGGCATCCCAGAGACATGGCTGAACCTTCTGCTCTGCAGGAGCTTCATTACGGCTCTAATGCATCTGACACGTCCTCTGACATGACCGATGATCTTCCAGGATACCTCTCAGGTGTTTAACTGCAGCAGAATATCAGCACACTCCTATTAAAGCGAGTCAGATGCAGGCTGGCGTACCGTACGACGTTGGGGTGTTTCAGCTCCTGCAGCAGCGACACCTCCCTGACCGCGGTGCTGGGGACGCCCTCCTCCTCGCTCTCCAGACGGATCTTCTTCATAGCCACAACCTGCCCCGTGGCCTTGTGCCGTCCTTTGTACACCACCCCGTAGGTACCTGGAATCACGGCAATGAGCCGACACAGAACGATCAGACGGCTCTGGGACACGCCCGGGCCCGTCAGCCGCATCTCTCACACATCTGCCAGCTTTTAAAAGCTTATCTAGTTTTCTTTCCACCACAGATCTATTCTGATCCTTCTAGCTGACGAAGGATGCAAACAATTAATCGTCAATAAACATGTACTCCATAGTAGGGCATTCGCCAAAAAGTCGACTTTTCGACACGTCGCCTTAATTAACACGAGTCGACTCAGATTTGGACAACAAAGTTGAAGTTTAGATGTTTTAGATGACGCCCGCGATCACCTGCTGCAAGAGGAGACAGTCCTACCTAAAGCCTGCTACAGCTGCTATGAGTAAACATGATTTTAACCCTTACATTACGGCCACTTATTTTATCAAAGTAGGCTAGGCTTAAGGTAACTTACAGCTGCTTGCATAGGTTATTTAAAATGTATAATATCGTTCTTGGCCTAATCTTTTATAATGAGTGATTATTATTAACGCGCAGGCGAAAATGATGACAGCGAAGACGGTGAGGAGGACGTTGTGGCTGCGCCGGGCAGTTTCACAACTCCTCACATTCCCAGCATG
>JAVQJG010035839.1:0-21970 GCA_036024015.1 Craterocephalus amniculus
TCTTGCTTGCTTGCTTTCTTGCTTTGTTTCTTTGTTTCTCTTAATAGTTTTCTTTGACATGTAGAAATGCAACCAAAACCAACATAATTTCACAATATTGTGTTAGAAGTATAATTTAGTTGATGCATTCCTCTATGGTAGGGGAATGCATCAATTGAATTATCCTATCCTCCCTCACTTAATTGAACACATTCATTGCTTTAATCAGGCAGCCTAGTGGGTTCATAATCTTTCTTTTCTTTCTCCTCTTGTTAATCGCTACAGCTAATTTAGGCTACACCTACACAATCATTAAACATTTTAAATCTAGGCCTACTTGTGAATTGGGCAACTTGAGGCAGAAATACACAAATTGATTAGTAATTGATAAATAATCATTATTGATAGTTTGCATATAGAATACCACATTGTGGTTTTGAAAATAGTGTGAATTCCTACACAGTACAATGTTGGACAGGTAATTGATAAGAAATAGGTAAGACTTTTATAGATGTGTTGGTGCTCCTTGCAGTGCTAATCCAATTTCAGATCTGTATAAACATGTCATGTCTACACAGGGAAGTACTTTCTGTTTTGGGAAGATGATGCTTTTGTGCAATTTGTACTTGAGTAAGAACTTTCCTACCGACTGCAACTAAATATGCCAGCAGACTATTACATGAAAACAGTGCAACATCCGTAATCAACCCTGTAGTGGTGTGGGGATTTATCTTTTCTCAGCAGGGACAGAGTAACAGTTTAGAATTGAGGGAAGGACGGATTGGCCACAGAAGGACACTTTCGTGGAGGGTAATTTTTGTTTGTTTTTGTCTGCACAAATAATGTGCTTTGTGGTGTTTCTCAAACAATTTATTAATTAAATGTTGAGGAAAAAACAAGTTTATCAAGATAGACATGCAGTGCTCCTCTGTAGCTCCACCTACTCTCTGAACTGACTAAGCACTCGAACATGGATGAAGATTGATGGGATGCTCATGTTGTATCCTTGTAAATGGTTATTTTTTCTAATATTTGATTAAGGATGCATGTGCTCCAATATTGTTTTAGCGGAGTTTGATGACCCCCATATTTACTTTGGGATCTCGTTTAAAAAGTTTTTGTTTTCAGGTTCTTAAAACACCAGTTCCATGTGAATAAAATGTCCAGATGTCTTCTCAAGTTCTTATCTATCTCTGTTGGACACGGTCTTAATTTCTGGGTACGAATGGTCAAAGCTACAGGGATCCCGTGCTCTTCAGCAGACCTGGACACGGGCTGAGGAACCAGTACTTTCAAGCAAGTTAGACATGATAAACCACACAAAACTAAACAGAAAAAGGAACAACAAAAGATAAATTAAAGCCTTAACTTTCACCTTTAAATAATGATATTTATGATATTATAAAAAAAATCATTCGCTACATAAAACATTCCCTCTCACACTCTAGTTTTACATGTTCATTGTGTTTGAATTATATGCAGAGGCATGACATGAGCCTGTGTAGCCACATCTGTCCCCTCTATCCCTGTCTTTAGTGGTGACAGTTCCTGTCCCTGTTTGCAGGGTGGGCAGGATCAACATAGGGGGGATGAGGGAGTAGATGGTCAAAGGTTTGAATTGCAAATCTGCTGCCTTCTGTTGGCGTCCAAGCCTTAGCGGGCCCTTCCTTGTCTTCATTCATGTGTTAATGAGGAGTGAGAGCAGGGACATGTAGACGGATCCACCAGGGGCCTGGCGGGTGTGAGGGAAGGGTGAGGCTTGAGTGAGGAGGCAGGCAGGAAATTGAGAAAGTCCTCTGATGGCTGGGACTGCAATGGAAGCAGTGAAAGATAATGAAGACATGATGAGTGTGGCTGCTGGTTCTTTTGTCCCAGCTAGAACGGAGGAGTATCCTCACAAGAGAAAATAGTCAAGGCCTGAGCTCCGAGGGAGACAAAGAGGCACAAGGTGAGCTGTGGGAGGGATATTTATGGCTGCAAGTTTCATGGTTGTAGAATGAGTTGTCCAGCAGCGATCGCACCATTACTGTATGTCATGTCGCATTTGCTAAGCCGCACTGAGGTTCATGTAAAGCTGTTATGGATGGTGTGCCGCGTTCCTGTTCCAATATTCATTTCAGCATTTTGTAAATCAAACTTATATTAAAACAGTGTCAGTTTTTCCTATTTTGCTTCCAGTTTTATTCTATCAAGTAGCTACTCTGTTCAATCTGGAATCGATCTGCAACCTATAGTATCTAAGATTCTTCCATATTTTGTTTATATTGAGAAATACCCGAACTGCATGAAACTCTTTAAATTCTCACATCCAAAACTATTTCAACTCTTTCCCCAGAACCGAGAAACCCTCATCTTCTCTTCTGATAACTGCAATACACTGCAATCTGCCAGCAGATGTAGGTGAATGCTACGCTGCCAGGCAGCAGTGGAGCAGCCAAGGTCACACATGATCAGATGACAATGACCACCACAACGGATTAGCTATAGAAAGAGTGGGGGGGGGGGGGGGATTAGGGGGGTGAATTGATGATGGTTGGCTGACTGGCTGGCAGCCCTGAGAGATCTTGGGTCTGTTTCAATAAGAAACATAAAAAGCTGAAATTAACATGTACCATGATACCAAGCAGAGAGAATCCCCTTAGAGATTACATCCATTACACGTTACGCCTATGGAACTGTATGGAGACGGTCAATAAGGAGGAGGACAAATTCTCATTTTCTGTTGTTGCAGATTATGCAGCATTGTCTCCTATTTGATTTCATTCTCTTTTACTATACTTTCAGATTTTTTTTCTATTATTTTTTGGGCCTGCTTAAAAAAAAACTGCTCTCCCTCCCAGTAAAACAGACTGTCCCACTGCATCCCTCATGAACCAGCAACACCAGCATTACTGCAACATCTGTGCCTTCTACCATATAGGCACTCGTGTTGGGAAAAGAACACGTTTATAGTCAAATGCACATATGCATACTTGCAAACTCACACACACACACACACACACACACACAAACACACACACACACACACACACACACACACACACACACACACACACACACTGCAACACATCTGCTGGCCTCAGCATCTTTTATCCAGCAGCGGGGCTATGACAGCTGATATCAGGAAAATAGCTCTAAGTCCCTTACAGCTGTAACTCAACACCAGCTCATCTACAGCTTAGTGGGACTGAATTCTCTAAAAGGGCTGTAATGAGAAAATGGAAACACAGAGAAAAAAGGAAATTGTCAAATAGAAGCTTTAAAAAGGGCTTCAGCATCAAAATGAACTGGTTCTATGCTGGGCTCGATTCTATTCTGGGCCCTAGCAAATTATCCATGTATAAAAATATCCATCTAATTTCCCTGTTATTCAAACTACATCACTAGTTCCATCCTCAAACATCCCACTACGTCTATAAGTAAGCTATAGTTGTTTTTTTGTTGTTGTTGTTATTTTTAGATAGAGTTAGCTTGCATTTATATATCCTGCCTATGACAGCACATATAAATTAAGTCCACATCACATTCCAGTTTCTTTTTAAATATTGTGTGAAAACACTGTTTGTATTTAAATAATTTACAAACACAAAATTATGTAGGAAATTTCAAGACAGGAATTTGCTGGGAAAATGAAGATGAAGAGGCTACTAACTGCAATCTGTCTATAAACTGTCCCTGCAATGTGGTTACGGAAACCCCAACTAGACTTGAAACACTGCAGGGAGGGTCAACATGTATTGGAAGCGAGGCTAAAAGCAACTGAAACAGCATTGAAACAGTTTTTATCTAAAAAGGGAACATTCAAACGTAGACAAACACTTAAATGTAAACTAAGCTCTAGGCAGCAGCTAGCAGGTTAGAGCAGCAGGCGCTAACAGCTGCTGACTGGCTTCATAGCTGATTTCTTGAACTATATTGTTGACAGCATTAGTTACAGAGTAGTGGAACCCTTCAACACGCTTGCAACTACTGTTGTTTTGTTTTCGAGTTTAAAGATACACTACAAAACATTTGCAGATTTTCTCAGTGACACACTCATTTCTTTGGCAACCATCACTGCTGTGAGCTCTCTCCAGCCATTAAAATACAGATTTAGCTTGACTCTTGTCCTTTCTTTTACTCTATTCCGTTCTCTTTCTTTTCCTCTCTTCTTCCGTTGATGTCTTCATCTGTTTTTTTACTGAATAAGCCACGGGCACATTCATAATGGCAGATGTGTTCACAGCGTCTGAAGTTAAACTCAGTTTCCACGTCGCGCAGCATCCTGGAGGGGGAAGTTGTACAGTGTGCTTTCTCAGCCTGCTCCAAAAATGGACGTGATACATTTCACTATGCTATCAAATAAATCAGGAATACAGTGTTTTAAAGGCGGAAAGTTACATAATGCATCTTTAATCTCTCAGCTGTACCAGCTGAGGAAGCTAGCTGCTGCTCAGAGTCGCTTCTACACATATATTGTCCTAGCTTTTTTTTATTCGCTCCCTGGAACACATGAACATCATCTTTATAAAAAACAACCAAAAAACAGCGCGCAAATGCCCAAGACTGTCAGTTTTTAGTTGCTTTGGAAGGAAGAGTCTGCTAAACGATTGTAGAACAGAATAAGTTTCTTTAGTAAACTGCTTATAAGTAAATGACTGTAAGGTCATTGTCATTACAGTGCAGATTAAGTGAAGAATCACATCATTAGAACAAAGTTTGTCATTTTCTATCTCCTTCACAGAAAGATACGTTTGTACTTTGTTAAACTACAAGTTGCAAACATTTGGAGAAATGTTTCTGTACTCTGTGAAATGATGCAGTCTTTCTCCCCTAGACCTCTCAGGGCCTAATGTGAACGTGACCAGACTGAGCCTGCTGTGCGACAACGCTCCTGAACCAATCAGTATGGACCTCACAGGTAATATTCCTTACTGATCCATAAATATGACTTTTTTTAAATAAATTAAACTCTGGCTCATTTAATGTGACTGCATGGTGCCACATATGGATCTGCCTTAGAGCAAGGCATCCTCACCCACTGTGCAGCATTTTATGTGCAGTGAGACTGCAGTGGGTGTGTCCTTGTGTGCAAGAGGAAAGACTGTATTGGCATTTTTTCCAGGGGGAACAGCAAGAAAAAACAGAGGGATTTCATTATCTTTTTTTTTCAGGGACTATTTTGAATATTGGCTACGCAAAGATATGTCAAGTTATGGAAGGCTTTGATTTGCAGAAGTGCCCAGTGTATCTTAGAATCTGTGCACGCACATTTCTGACTGATTTCCCGTGTGCTTTGCATTTTCCCTGTGGGAGGATTTCCCTCAGTATAGTCACAGTTATACTTCTGCACATTCACAGACAAAAAGACATCATTACCAGCCGGTAATAGGAAAGGTCATCTGGTTGCTAGGCGATACCGACTTTGTTCTGTGCAGTTTTCTATGATACAAACACAGAGTGTTGGAAAGCATGAACAAGCTTTTTACATTCATGTTTCAGTGTGTAATGGAAGATTAGCTGAAAAACGCACGAAGCCCAGACAGACCTCCATCTGGTCTAAATCAGAGAAGATGGAGAAAGTGAAAGGTGGATTGAAAATCATTTTACTAATCTTTAGTCAATCTAAGATGTCATGAGTCTTATAGCAGCTAAAGTTAAAAAGAACTTTCCCACAAACTGCAGTCATATGAGTTAAAAGAATGTTGTTATTCATTAAGTAAGGGATGGAGCTTTAACATAGGCTGCATAGCCATTTTAATGATAAAAAAAGGCTAACAACATCTCACCTCTGGAAATGGCATTCATGGAAACACAACAGACGTGTGCACGCCTAACTAACATATAATAGTAAGCACAGCTCTAGTTTTGCTAACAGAGATATTATTTACTTTTCATGATGAATCCAAGGAAGGGTTTGAAAAATGAACTTCATGGATCAAAAGAGATGAGACTGATGGAGAGACTGGTGGAGCTCTACAAAGAGATACGAGATAAGCATTTTTAAGAAGCAAATTAAAAAGCATCAAGTCACTTTATTGTAAGCACTTAGCATTAGCATGACCTGCAAATCTACAAAGAAAGTTAGAGTATATTTAGATTTAGCTGTTAGCTGCAGAACATCGAGTATGTGGTCATGTTTGGCATGTTACTGGTGTATCAGTATAATCATATAAAGAATATTTCCATGCTCAAATATTTTTAGCAAGTCAGGGAGCAAGAATCTGTTCACTATAGCAAATAGCTGAATAGTACACCAGCACCACCATTATACACAAGGAACATTATACTGATAATTATTTTAATTCAGCTCAGCTTTATTTGTATTTATTTCACACACACAGTTTGAGCCAAGCTGTTGTCATCAGTCAGTATTCATACAAGCCAAACATTTTAAATGTTCTAAATGTTCAAAGTTCACGCTCTCTTGATCTTTAAGTCCCATCACATGGGCAATTCATCACAACTTGTGGGCTAATGTGTCAAACTAACATGTTACAGGGGAGAAGCAAATACAAGAGATGATCATTTGACTTATTTCTGATCACTTTTTCCTCACTGCAAATGGTCCCTGCAGGTTTAGACTAAATACTTCACCCAGTCCCCTTGGCATGGGAATACTAGATATTAATTGAACATCTTCGGTAATATTTCAGACTAAACGAAAATAAACAAAGAAAAACTATGTGAGTACAAATTGTGTGAATCAAACGTTGCCCTACAAAAACCAATATAACTTATCTCGTAAAATAACTTTCTCTCTTCCTGGTTGGTAGAGATTAAGATATTTTTTACGACATGATTGTTGTCGTAGTTACATATAAGCACAACAAACTACTGTGAAATTTTTTGTTGTCTTTATGTTGTAAAATTGCTTAATTTACAATTAAAAGTACCATTTTGCTGGTTGCCTTGGTTAGATATAAACACACAAAATATAACAAAAGGATCATGAAATGGCCTTGTCACCATCACAGATGCCAAGTTAACTTTAAATTACTTTTAACATGCATTTGCTTTAATATTGTCCATATCTGCCTGCATACATGGATATGTTTTAGGGAAGAAGGTCTACTTCGTAACATTCCCTAAAATACATATTCTTTGCTAGTTAATATAATAACGTTGAGAAAAATCATTAGATTAGATTAATTATGAATAGAGAGGTAGATTTTTGAACCCATGGTGGTGAAACACATTGTCCTTACAAACCCAGAGTATGGCTTCAGTGTAATAATCGGACGGTGTATCATGTTGCAGTTAGAAAGCCAAGCCTGCTGCACTGGATCTGAAATGGACTTTCCATTGGAGGTTAAATGCATTAGAGATGCCATTATACACTGCAGGCTGTGCAGCATGGTGTGTTATGTTGATGTTACTGTAACAGGAGAGCGAAAATGAAGGGGTGGCAAAACGAGGTCAGATGCATTGCACTATATAGATACGACTGCTCTGCACTGAGTGCCTGAGTGGAGAGGAGGAAGGAGACACTCAGTCGTACCCCACGCCTAACTGCTATTCCATCTGCAACCTTTCAGTTTTTTAAGGGTGTTTGGATCTGTGCGAAGTGAGCCTCACAGATCATAACGGCTCCCCCCTGAGCTCAGAGGTGGTGAACTCTCTGTCACACATCAAACTGCTGAGTGTCTGTCACAACAACAGTGAGGGAAGGCAGCCAACTGCTTGGAACATTTGCTCTGTGCTTCCTTTTGAGTTTGGGCAGAAGTGTGAATTTATTAGGAATTATTTTACCGTGACAATAGTTTTAGTATAAAAAGAAGGAAAATAACAATGCTGAATATTTGTCAAGTATCACAGAATTTTTACAGGTAAGACATTTTAGTCTTTTATGGAGATTTTTACCACAACCTCTATGTGAGATTCATAGAGGTGCTGCTCATTTCAGATGTGTCCACGGGTCGTTGACTGAAGGCAACTTTCAGCTTGTGCCTTGCTAGAAAAGGTTTTTGAGCAAAAAAAGCATTTTCTGCCGTTAAATGAAACCATTCTTCACTCCACAGCTAAAACAACAAAAGCCCAAAGTGCAATTGTTCCAAATTTTCCTTTTTCCTGCACCCCATAAGTTTTTTCCCTGCTGTTTTCTTTGCTTAACACTCCCTTGTTCCAATCTTTTTAGATATGTTGACACCGTTTCATTAGAAATGAATTAATTTTCATGAAATGGAAAGAAAAGTTTTTTTTTTCAACATACATTTTGTTGTTTATGTTCTTTTGGAATAACGTGGATTTATGAGATTGGTAAATTATTGCATTCTGTTTTTAAATTTTTGGATTTGGGGTTGTACAGAGAATAAAGCAAATAATTTTTATGTGTTCACTGATAGATGGATGAATTACAGCAGTGATAGTGACCAGTCAGCTCAGCCTGATGCAACCGTACATGTTCCTGTTAATGTACAGTCAGAATACCAACCTAAGCATAAAACGTTCTAAAATTAGACAGAACCAAAGTGGATGAGTTTCTGTCGTTACTTTCTATTGTCAATAAAAGGAGGATTGTTTTTGTGTCACATGATGAGCAACTTCTGTGGAAGTGTTTCAGGCAAAAAAGGATGCAGAAAAGGAATAGAAATGGTTGTCTATAGTATAGACAACCATTATAGACTCTATACTAAAGGAATATGCCAAATTGTATTGGAGTTCATATTTGTTTTTACTACGTCTAATAAAAAAATGTAGATCTGTGTAATATAGAACCATATGCAGCACTGTACAGAGTGTAACATACCTCACCAAGAAATACCTTGACGGTGAGTTTATGACTTGTTTTGGGGCCCTAAATACAAGGTGTGGCTTGGTTAAACTTTTATGTTTTAGGGTTTGTTTGTTGAGCAGCCTTGCTGCTGCAGCACAGTAACGCAGTCATACATTGTCAACACCAAGTGACAGTTTTAGTGTGTAGGTAGTAGTGTGTGAGACTTTGAGAATATTTTTCTCCATGCTAAGTTCAGAAAACATAGCACAGCTTTGACTTCGAACGACCCGCATTCTAGTGTGAAGTTACTCTGCCATTTGAGCTGCAAGGGGAAAAAGCACACATTCACCAAAGAAGACGAACCCTTTAACCACAGTCCAGTCATTCCTAATATCTGTTTACATCTGAACCGAAAGAAGATTGTTGGCCAGACATCTGCTGCTCCATTGTTTCATGCAACATGTTATCGACCAATTTCACTCTCATTTAATTTCAGTTGGTTTGAAATGACAAAGGATTTTCAACAAATTCATTTTGGGTTGTGGAGGCGGTCCTGTGTGGGCAGAGCTAGCGGCTCTGCTCTCAGGGCGACAGTTCAGTCAGTTACTCTACCTGAAAGATTTCAAGATCACTGCATGGTTTGACACTATATTTAGTGCACGCAGCTCTCCCTCCATCTTTGTCGTGTCAAATTCATAGCAGGTAAAGCGTGTTGGTTATCTAGCCAAATGCTGTTTTTAGCTCACTGTGCGTCACTGCTCTTCCTGCAAACTGTTGGAGAGTTTAATCTGTAATAAGATATTCTGTTTTGAACACAGCATATTGTTAATTACAGTTGTACTTTGAAAATAATTATTCAGAAAACTTTTACTGTTATATGACGTATGTTTAGCTTTAAAATTAAAACTGGAGACCTGTGACCCAGAATTGGAATGGGCAGTGTAGAGAATGAATGAATGAATGAATCAATGAAGCTGATGATGCACATCATGTTTTTCTGCAATCAGTTTTTGTGACATAAGATGTTGAATGTTCAGAAAAAATAAATAAATAAGATGGCCGTTTTACACTTGATGGTCAGGTTTTTTTAAATATATTTGCTTGTTCACGCATGTATCAACCAATCACATGGCAGCAACTCAATGCATTTCTAGCTTGTAGACAGGATCTGGAAGAAAGGGGATTTTAAGGGACACTGTGCAACTTTTGGCCACCAGGGGGCTAAACTTGTAACGTCTCACAGGCCACACTACATTAATGCAAAACTGAACAGTCTCTCTCTTTCTTGGCTCCTCAGACACTGTGTCCAACTTCTTAGTTTCTTCAGATTTGACCAACTTACAAGGAAAAAGTAGCATGATGTACAGTCCAGTGTTTTTTGTAGCTGTAGAGAAAAGCCCTGCGGGTTACATCATCCATAAGAGACGGATCCTCTCATGCAAAGATACGGTGTCTATCAATATATTTGGGTCAAAAGTTTAATTTGAGGGAAAATTGCCAGTTTAGGACCCAAGTATCCAAAAGTTACAAGGTATTCCTTTAAGTAACTTTGAATGAGCCATGGGTGTTGGTCTGATCTAATGGGATTTTCACACAACCATCTCTAGGGTAGACAAAATTGCTTTTAAAAAATATTAAGAGTTTCTTTGAGTGAGACTTGAGTGAGAAGCTTAGTCATCTGGGCGTGGGCTCAGCATAAACCCACTGCTCCTCCGCATCAAGAGATTCAGATGAGGCGGTTCAGGCATCTGGTTGGCATGGCTCCTGGATGGCCCCTGGCCAGGTGTTCATGTCCCAGCGGAAAGAGGCCCCAGGGAAGACCGAGGGTACACTGGAGGAGCTACATCTCTGCAATGTAGAACACCAGCAGCTGGAAGAAGCAGCTGGATTAAGGAAAGTCTGGGCTTCCTGCTGCTGGCCTCTGTGACCTGAGATTCGCAATAAAAAATGGAAAGATGGTCCAAAAGATTAGGAAATATCTAGTGAGTGGCATGTTGATTGGACAAAAATGTCCTGTTGATCTCAGACTGGTTGGAGATGATGGAAAGACCATTCGTTTCTTTAAAGACATATTATTCATTGCTTTTTGCCTTCTGTGGAATATTTACAGTCGGCATCAGCTGAAAGCTTAGGAGGTTCAGGGCGTGTCTGGAGCATGCATGTGTGTTTCTGTGTGTGAGAACAGGTAGACATCTCTCCACACTGACCTATTTTCTCCATCAGGCACTCCCAGAGGAGGCCAACACATTTCTTCCTCTCTTAATCCCCTGAGAGGAGAGAAAACAGAGGAGGAGATGAATCAGGAGGAGGAAGAGGGGAGTTACGCACAGCGGTTCTCAGATGGAGATGGGTTGAATGAAAAGAGACTGGAATAGAGATGGAGCTGAAAGCAAAATCTCAGCTGCTAGGGAAAGTTTTATTTTATTTTTTAGTGGTTTTTAATTTCGTTCCAGAACAATAGAACCACAAAGTCTAAATTTGAAGTCATTAAACACACACGTCAAGGATTTTCATCATGTGTTGTTTGCTGCTAATGTGCTAAAAAAGGCATAATTATATTTCTTATACAGGTGCACCAAACATCTCCTTCCTCTCTGTGTGATCTGTGTGTTTCTGCTCTCTCTCCCTCTTCATATCTGTTTCTTCTTTTCAGTTCACCCCAATCCTTCTATCCTTCATCTCCTCCTCTTTTCCTTCCTCTGCCTCTATCTGTCCATTAGGAAGCACTCAGGACTGATGGTCGGCTTTAAATTGACATATAAAGTGATTAGACAGTGGATGCATTTTCTGATCGCTGTGTGCTTTTACAATGGCCTAAGGTGCTCTTTCCCCCCCTTCAGTACAAACTCACCCAGCCCCCACAGCTCAACTGAGAAAGTTAATTATACGAGGGAGATATTCCGGTTTTATGAGTGAGAAGAATGGGTGAAATGAATAAGATGCACGGGAGGATGAATGAGAAAAGGAATCTCCCATTTACATGTTATACTTATGAGAGTTGTATTGAATTTGCCTTTGTGATGACTCCCTGCTTGTGTAGAGTGATACTTCCTCCTGTTTTTTGTGCAGATCTGAGTGCTCTGAAGGAAAAAAGCTTCACCTTACAAGAAGGAGTGAAGTATAGGCTAAAGATTCACTTCAAGGTAAGAGAGATGAGGTTTGTAATAATAGCGGAGAGATTTACCGTGCGGCATAACCTTTGTGCTGCGTATGGATAAAAAACACACAGCACATATTCTCAGTAAGTGCTAAAGAGCTAGAGGGGGGGAGACATTGATGAGTAAGCTACCATGGACTATAAATTCAAACCGCAATATCAAACAAGACCATTATTGTTTTTTATGAACTCTTTTAGTGCAGTTC
Source organism: Craterocephalus amniculus (assembly GCA_036024015.1). Classification (NCBI taxonomy): domain Eukaryota; kingdom Metazoa; phylum Chordata; class Actinopteri; order Atheriniformes; family Atherinidae; genus Craterocephalus; species Craterocephalus amniculus. Next base: position 12,038 of record JAVQJG010035839.1, read on the forward strand.
AATTTTATGGGCAACATCTATTTGGTGCCTGAAGGGATTTAAGCTGACAATAAAACCTCTCGAACTTTTTAGGGGCCGATAATTGTTTATTTTTATTTTTCAAACTGGTGAAGGGATTTTCATTCGTTTCGGTTCAATTGTGTTTTGGCTCATAAGTGTTAATCATACTGAGATAAATCTGTACCTATTTCGACTGTCCCTCTCAGCACTGCGTGCAGTATGACTACTTAATTCCCCCTGAATGTGGGCTGCACGGTGGTGAAGTGGTTAGCACTGCGGCCTCAGTGAGAGGGCCGCCAGTTCGAGTCCCAGCCAGATTTCGGCTGAGGAGGGGTTTGAAACTGTGGCCTTCCTGTGTGGAGTTTGCATGTTCTCCCCGTGTATGCGTGGGTTCTCACCAGTACTCTGACCGTCCAAAGACATGCATGCTAGGTTAATTGTGCACTCTAAATTCTCCCTAGGAGTGAGTGTGTGTGTTGTCTGAGAGACATGTTGATAGCTGGGATAGGCTCCAGCACACCCGCGACCCACTCGGATTAAGCGGTTCAGAAAATGGATGGATGGACTTCCCCCTAAATGTGTCTTTTAACCCTATAAAGCCAAATGTATTTGATATGTGCCATTTCTGAGATATTTTGCATCACTTTTTGTTAAAAAGTTTTCTCAAAACCTTGTTTTAGACGATATTATACTTGTCTTCTGCTCCATAATGGACACCAGAAAGCAGGTGTGACATGCAAAGAAAAATTTTGTTCCTTTTTTTCCCACATTAGACTTCAGATTTTTTAAAAATTTTACTCCTCTCCCCATTTTTCTCTTGGACTGGGCTTTAAAGGATTAAGACCTGTGACTTATTTTTATTCTCATAAATAAAAACACTTGTGAGATTGTTAAAATGTGTAAATGTCAGTATCTGTGTTGTCTGTGGAGGGTGAATGAAGAAGAGAAATAAAACAAAGGAAATAAGCTGAAAGCTTGCCTGAAAAACTCAAACACCTTCAGGGATGATGCAGCTGACATAGTCCAACATGTTTACCATATCTGTGAAAAACTCAATCTTATGAATCAAAGGATAACAAAAATTGAGATTTAAGTGAAGAAAGCTCATGGAAAGTGTCCAAAATATCCATTTTAGCAGTTTGGGAAACCTCGGGTTCATGGTGCCCAACAGATGACCTGAAATAACCTTTATTGAGCTTTTTAACTTTTTTCTGTTTTACTTTCATATTCTGACCCTATTCTGCCCAGCATCTGTATGACTGACTTTTTATTTCAACATACAATCTAGTATCAGTCATAACCCAGCCTGTAAGAGGAACAATCCACATGTTTCTCAGTAGGATTAAATTTAACAAGGTTCCTCCATTTCTGCTGATAATTCACATGAGACAACAACGGTAAGTTTATGCAATCACTTTCTGAAGCACAGAGGGGATAAGGTCTTAGTTTGAATCAGTGGAGAAGGCAGAGATTAAAGAGCCATTTGATGAATTTGCTTTTGGAGGCTGTTGCTGTACATCCACAGCACATCAGCAGATGAGCTCTCAGAGCAAATGAAGCAGGTCACTTTTAAACTGTAAACAGTAAACGGACATCTTTTTAGCTCTTCTGAGAATCTTGAGCATGTCCGGATCGCCTCTCTTTTTTCTTTTTTTTTAGAAATGGGGGAAATAGTGCTGACTCTGCAGCGCTGTGAGGACACCTGCTGGTGGAATCATCTCACTGCATTCTGATAAATTCTTGTGGTCAGGATGTTTCATGGAAGCTTATGTCCTGTGCAAAGATGAAGATCGTAACTGGAAGGAAATAAACTGCTAAAAAATTTTTTGCTTGCAGGTGAATAGAGAAATAGTTTCTGGCCTGAAGTACCGCCATGTGACTTACAGAAAAGGAGTGAGAAGTAGGTTCAGCTCGGTTCAGTCTCAATAATCTATTGAAAAAATATTTTTAAATCCTTACATATGATATAATGTTGAATTATTCTCTTCTAAGCTGCATGTTTATTCGGTTTCATCCCTCAGTAAACAAAGCGGTGTGTATGGTGGGAAGTTACGGCCCGCGGGCGGAGGAGCAGGAGTTCCTGTGCCCGGCTGAAGAGGTGTCTAAAGGCATGATTTGTCGTGGCCAATATCTGATCAAGTCCTGCTTCACAGATGACGACAAGAACATCTATCTATCCTGGGAGTGGAACCTCATCATCAGCAAGGACTGGAATTAACAGGGCGGCAGAGAGATGATGCCACTCTCTTCCCTTTTTTTCTTTCTGCTGTTCCTCTCCTCCTGTCCATCCCCTTTGCCACCTTCTTCTGCCTCATCCTGTGAGAGCAGCCCGGCACAGGTGAAGACAGAAAGCTCTTCTTTTTTTCCGGTCCCACTGCTTCCTTCTCCTTGTGTTTGTTCAATATGATCATCAAGAGGAGAGAAGAGAGTCTCCTTTCTTTTTTAATGTCAGGATCTTCATCCCCTGTCATGCAGGCTGTTACAGGAAGTCTTGTTGGTGGCTTTAAGCATCAAGGAAATATAATCTAAACATGGCAAAATGGTGGAGTGACACAAAGATGTAAACATGCTGCAGACAGTACAGCTGTGGACTCATTCAGTATGATTTATGTAACTTGAATAATGTAAAGATAAAATGTAGGAGTATCAAGAAGGACCTGGACAGCTCAGAGAGGGAGTCAGATGGATGTACAGTAAGATGCATGGAGTAATCCAGGCTCTCAGTGCGAAATTTCCCGAAGCTGTGTCAGAAATTGCCATAGTTTTTCATCAAATGTTTCATACCTCCAGAATACCACCACCTCAGATACCCTCAGATAATTTTCTGAACCTAGTTTCTTTCCGCTGAAGCTCAGAGCCAACATAAAGGTCCATCTCTCCTATAATGCAGCAGCTCCCTGAGCTTATCCTGAAGCTATATCATTTTATCTTTTTTCCATCTCCGTTGCACTTCCACTGAGGTCTGCAGATCAGGGTAGATGCTAAAACCTCTTCTGAAGTTTGACTTGATCGCTTACATTTAAAATAAGATCTGATCTAACAGAGACAGAAAGGTGGAAATAAAACAATGGGAATCTTCACCCTAGTAGACATGTTTACCTTAAGGTCCAGTGTATTCTTAAAAGTACTGACCCCATTTACCAGGACATGTTTTATGTCTGAAATCTCACTCCTGCAGCTCTGTTTGGATCCCATTTCCCATCATGGGAATGTAAGGAGGAAAAGGAAAGGACCCTGATTCATGGAAAAGCTTCTAAAACCGGTGTCGGCCAGTCATTCATGTAAATTGTCTGATATCAGCTGCTTATGCTGGGAAAAAGAAGAGACTACATTACTGCTGCACCCTCCTCGTTCCACTGGCTTCTGATTTGTGATAGCATTCATTTTAAAGAAGCAACCTTGACAAAAAACTAAATTTTTACTCTCAACCCAGAGAGGTGAGGTCAACCAGCAGGGTGCTCTCAGTTGTACTGAAAACCTGGCTTTAATACAAGGGGTTATTTATTTAACCTTGTTATTTAACACCCTACCACACATAAGAGCTGGCCGATACAGTTTTTTCTTTTGTTGCGATATATCTATATAAATAAAGATCATTTGACAAAGTAATCCAGTATAGTGTCCCACTAATAAGTTGATGTTTGAGAATCCGGACACAGAAGAGGCAGATTGATAGTTTATGTGCTCAGTTCTCCTGTTATCTTGTTTAACCAATGTACAGAACATTATTTCCACCCATTTTCATACAGATCAATAATACAGTTTAATTTCAGTTTTACATGTTTTCTGTCTAATCTCTTATTTTAATTTTCCCTGCTCGATTTATGTATATTCTGAATATCTAACATCTCTAAAATTTAGTTCAATCGAAATGTTTTAAAAGCATCCATAAACCAGACAACAGATGATTAACCTCTTTATACACAGGTGTCTGAGTTGTGTTTAATCATGTGTTGTGTGCTTTCAAAGCACTGGGGTTCCTTAAGTCTTTGTGACGCTCTTCAAAAGAGCGTGCCATTGAAGGACTGCAACCGAACTGTGTATATTGTAGAAAGAGATGCATGTGTGTGCTTTAGGATTTGATACTATTCACTCTGATACAAACGAACAAAGTCCGCTTTTTAAACCTCTCTCTGATAGCAGGGAAAGAAGGTGTGAAGCAAATCCTTCTCTGAAGTTAAAAGTTAAAAGGCTGCTGTGTGAGCAGTACATGAAGGGATGCGTGGATATCCCTTAAAAAATAAGAAATGTCATTACTGTGCTAAGTCTTTGGATATGCTATTGTTATTGTAGCTGAACATGTTGAACACTGAAATACCATTTGAGTAAATTGTTGTGGTCTAAGACTAACTGTACATGTTGGCTAGTTGGGTGTTGCATGGTTTAAAAAGATTTCTTCTTTCCTTTTTTTCTACATCTTAATAGCTAATTTAATGTGACTTGAAAATAAAACTAAATTAAAAAAAAGAATGTCAGGCACATATACAAATGTCATCGATCACCATACTGCAGACACAGTATTACAGGGATGATGTTAGAGGCACAGGAAGCTAGGAAAAGCTGTCTGTATCTGCTGTCTGTAATAAGGAAGTGCTGCTTCTTCAAATATTGGTGTTTACTCTCATATCCTGTATCGTTTAATAAAGGCATTTCAAACAACCAGGATGCTGTCGTCTTTGACAAAAAACCTGTCAAATGATTTAATGAAATGAAGACTTTTCGATTTCTTTTTGTTTACATTATAACAAAAAGCTGGAATAACTTGTATAATCTCAATAAAACACAATGCAATGGTTTTATAACTTTTATAACTTTGAACTTTTTTCACTTTTTCCTCCTCTTCGATTGAAATTTTGTCATAACTGAATGAAGAACGAAGATTAAAAACGGTGTCTGAGGAAGCCAGAAAGAGAGGGCAGGAAGGGATCATGTGACCTGTGAGAAGTTACAGGGTTAGTGCCCCCACTGGCCAAACGTTACACGCTATCCCTTTATGTCTACATTTAAATAAGAATACAGTGAACATGCAGTACTATGCAGAAATATTCCACTCCACGCTTGTTGAAGGATATTTAAAAGCTCTTGTTTGGATGTTGCAGCCTTATCTTATGTTCTCTTTCAAGATAATCCCTCACTGTTTTAGTAAAATGGGGTCCAGACTCTGTGTATGATTCATCACTCCATGAGTTAGCCCTGATTTTCAGTCCAGTTCTTGTATAATTTGGCATGCATTAGAATTTGACTTCCTTTAGATTACATTTCAGAGAGTCATCCCTCCATGGAGAAGTTTTCTGATGAGGATTCAATGAACAGTAGATCAACTAAGAGTCCAGATGCAACTCTCAGCCAGACCAACACTGCCTGTCAAAGTTCTCACAGATGCTGTGTGCACAGAGTTTTTAAAAAAGTAAAAAGAACACCAAAAAAAACTAAATCAAATCCCAGACCAAATAATAAAGAAAGTCCAGATGCTTGGACACAACTGAGCAAAGGTTAGCAAAAGTCTGATGACTTTGTTACACCAAAAAGTGAGATTCTTCAAACATTTTTTCTCTTTTTGCTCCATTTATTAAATGTCCTGTCAAATAGTCAGAAGTAGCATGACATTATGTACAAGGTCGAATAAATACACAGACGTAAAATTGAGACTTGAGCGTTTTAGCAGGGTTATGAAGAAATTTACATCTTCAAAGGCAGAACATATTTATATGTACTCAACACTTAAAAAAAAGAAAACTGGTATGAATCCAACAAAAAAAAGAGTTTGAGATGAAACCTTGTCCTGCAGTTTGTGAGTCATACTTTAAAGCAGACTGCTTCCTTACATAACTCTTACATAACTACATTATTAGATACACTCATACTGCCACCTGTAAGTATTTAGTGCAAATCTGCCACATGTTATACACAAGAACAATTATGATGTATGATGTAAGTGTCTGTTGTAAATAATCATGAAGAAGTGATGTAAGTTTCTGAGTATGTTCTAAAGTAAGAGATGCAGTAAGACCTCTACAATGAAACAGTCCAGACTGAGATTTGGGGATGATGGCATTATTTCTAAATCTAACAGTCAAGAAAATTCACTGCCATTGAATGTAAAACATCACTGATGATCAGAGTTAAACTTAGGAGCAAAATGTCTCATGTGGTCACTTCAGTCAAACATTTTAATCACGTTTGGATTGTAAATCAGGTCGTGAAAAGCTTTTGATGAGTAGCTCAAAAGAAAAATATCTGGTTGCTTTTCTCTGGTTGGAGTAATTATTTACTGGTGCTATAAAATTTTAAGTTTTGAATTTTAAGTTTGGAAATTTTGTTTCACTTTGGTAACAATCTGTGCTATTTAGATGTTTTTGGTTTATGTCTCATGAGGTTTGTCTTCTTCTGTCTCCTCAGTCTGTCCTTTCTTAGCTTCCATGTCCTGCTCTAATGTCCCGTCTGGTTCTTTTTTGCTTATTCATTTTTTGTCCAGTGCCAGATTATTGTTGGGTTTCTCTGTTGTCATAAAATTCCCTGGTCAGTTGTATTTTTTTATTTCCTTTGTTTAGTTTTCTGATAATCCTGTCTGTGCACTGTACTTTGTTTTTTCATTATGAAGTCTCAGTTGTTATCCTGCCTGTGTCCCGTCTGTCAGTCGAGTATTTGGCTTCTCTACCATTTCAACCCATTTCTCCATGCAGGGAATCTTTACTTTTTACTTTTCTTCACCGACTTCCCCAAGAAGTATTTGCTGCTGAAACTGAATGAGAAGCATGGTATACAGGTTCATCTTGGCAGGTTTAATTTATTTGAAAGTATTCAATTTTCTTCAGAAAGTTGAAAACTTGTTTGTATATGATGAGTCTGCAAAAGTCTAACTGCCCTGGACATCTCATCTGTCCTGTAATCGGAGGAATCAGAGAAAGCTGGACTGTTCAGGAGGCATTTCGCTTATCAGATCCTTTCATTTTGCACCCATGCAAATACTGAGAGATGGTGGCTACTCCGGATGTTTTAACCCTGATCAAAGAAATATTTGTCCATTTAAGTGAAGCTGGTTTATTTCCAGATGGTGAAGTGTCTCTGCCACCAGTTCATCTACTCACTGTCCCCGGCAAGTCTTAACTGCAAAACGGAGAAGCCTCTTGTCCTGTTTTCAGTTTAAAAAAGCTACAGTAGGCTTACATTAAAAGTGACAAAAAAAGGTTTGATGGAAAGTTACTAATTACAAAAGGAAAATGTGTGTGAGTTGGCTCTCCTTGTCCATGAAAAGCTTTGTGTCCAGCTCATTTGTGAGTCATAGCAGTGGTGTTGTTGCTTCTGAGTGCCTGCTCCAGCAGGGCTCGCTGGGCCATGGCAGGAAGGTACAGGAAGGAGTAGATCAGCACCAGCAGCAGCAGAGCCAGCAGCAGGGGGACGCCCCAGTCCGATATCATTAACGGCTCATCACAGCGAGCCTGGAGAAATGACTTATTATGCATGATGCTGGATATTTACCAGGTAAGGTTTTACCTTATTTAACAAAGCCGAGTCAGAGGACTCTGATGTGGCTCGTCTTCTTTGTTCAGTCTTCTGAAACACTCTTGTTATAGACCGCCAAAATCCACATGAAGTTGCACCTGAGCAGAAAATATGCCACAATAAATGAAAGAATTACATCACAAAAAGCTGGTGTTGCAGTTTTGAGTTGCTTACCAAGCCTTGAAACGCTAAAAGATCCAACAAAGGAAAGGAAAAGGTGGAGTTTAGAAAAGGTAGATTCAGTTTCATCCAGCGTGTCCTGGTCTATTTTCAATGGCCAAAACCTAAAAATGTGAAATAAATTCCTCTTCCAGTCTCAAAATATGTTTGTGTTTAGTTTTTAAAAAGAAAAAAAAAACCCTTGTGTTCATCAGCATCTGTTAGGTTCGTGTCTCTCCTCCAGATCTTCTCCGTCATCCAGCTGAACCATTTATGACTCACAGTGTCATGCGCATCTCTGCGTGTGTGTTCCTGCTAAGCCCATTGCCAGTGCATCCCCAGGTAAACACACCAATCTGCCTCTGAGCTCTGAGATATGAACATAACAAGAAAAAACAATAACAATGACACAATGCCACGTGATTTCAAATCCTACTTATTTTCACACACAGACACACTCATATCCAATCGAAGGCAGATTGTGTTATGAAATGTGAGTTATATAATCAATTTTTATCATCTGTGCTCCAAAACACTCATACCTGGCTATGATCAGGGATTAATCACTGGAAGAGCCTGCACGTTATTCACCTGTGCCCAGCACAGTGTGTTCCTGTCATCACTGAATATATTCGCTTTAGGTTATTTGAGGTCCTAGAGCGAGATTACAATAGTCAGAGGAAATTATTAGCATTTGTTCTAGGAGCTTTAGTAGAAAGCAGCTGGACTGTTTATGCAAACCATTCAGACTGGCTGATGCCAATTTCCAGGTATTTACTCTCTCTCTGAGTCATTAACACTTTGAGAGCCACGGAGATCAACCATTTTTTGTTTTCCCTTACTATAGGCCACCACATGTTTAACTGACCTGTGTCAGTGCTCTCTGAAACATTTGTCTTCTCTGCCACTTTATCCTAGAGTGGGGAAACTGAATCATAACTCATCATAGCCTTTTATCTCAGTATGTCTGCAATGGGGCAAGATTTCAGACATACATGCTATAGAGCAAGAGGATGGAATTAAAGGGACTATACCCGATTTCACGGCTGGCTAGCTTAATTAGTGATAGGGGCTAGTTTTTTTTTTCTTTTGTGTGACGCTTTTTCTCGGCTAAGGGGTTTAACTTTTGTAACTTAATACCAGATCACTATGGGAACGCTATTACTGACTGATTGGAGTCTGGACGTTCCGAAAATTAACCTGGCAGAGAAAGAGCGTCACGCCAAAACTAGCCGGATGTTAAATGGGGTATAGTCCCTTTAAATCTGCTTTGAAGAGATGGAAAATGACAATGTAAACACTTCTGAAAGAAAAAGATCATTCTGAACTAAACTTAATTCTAGCTGGTTTATTCATCTTTTAATTCTGAATTCCTTTATTATGTATCATTTTTATTTCTTAATTTATTTTAAGTGAATTCCATTTGTTCTACTCATATTCCGTGCTGGCCACAGGAAGCGAGCGTTGGACTCGGGCCAGGTCTACGCACATGAAAGTGAAGTAGCTGGTGTCTTAAAGTATTAAAATGAAATTAAAATGGTACTTATTGTGTGGTTTTACCATGTTGTAGTAAAAAAAGAAAAGAGACAGGAACAGTGTATATGTTCTTCCGGTAAATGTAAATACGTCACTTCCAATCAGAACCTTTCTCAACCCTCAGATCACTTCCAATCAGAACCTTTCTCAACCCTGGGTTCTCACCGGGTACTCCGGCTTCCTCCCACTGTCCAAAGACATGCATGTGAGGTCAATTGGGCACTCTAAATTCTCCCTAGGTTTGAGTGTGTGTGTGAGTGGTTGTCTGTCTCTCCATGTCGGCCCTGCGACAGACTGGCGACCTGTCCAGGGTGTGCCCCTTGACAGCTGGGATAGGCTCCAGCACACCCGCGACCCAATTGGATTAAGCGGTTCAGAAAATGGATGGATGGGTTTAAATGTCTTATTAATCAATCAAATTTATAATCTACACCGCTTTAGGCCGTAGGCCGTAGGAGCGCTGCAGCCTATCAGCAACCATTGGGGTCGTTTTTAATGGGTCTATTAGAGCAACAACAGACACAAACAAGATGAGCAGCCATGCGCTCACACACACTTATAGTCTGAGGGCCACCACTAATAATTAAAAATGCTAATCATGATAAAAGCCAGAATAAGGGCTGGGATATACTTGCTGCTGGCGACGCGTCCGCGTACGCATCATGGCCGCCGTGCGTCGCTAATGTCAGTTCGGCACGTCGGCCGCTCGCGTTGACGCGAGGTAACGCGACGCGT
>JAVQJG010035840.1:0-14242 GCA_036024015.1 Craterocephalus amniculus
CATTGCTAACATGGAGCAGCGGCAGCGTTTGACACAGCGGGAGATTCTGTTTTCAGCTCATTAAACGGAAAGTTCTCTGTGAAATGTGAGCAACGAGTAGCCCTGGAGACATTTGTTGGAGGGAAAGACGTTTTCACCTCTCTGCTGACCGGCTTCGGTAAGAGTCTGATCTACCAGTTAGCCCAGCTGGATACACATACGTCAGATAAAAGAGTGCTGTGGTTGGTTAAAGCTTCGACCAATCACCAACAGCGGCGTTGGAAGGAGGCGGGTCAACCGTCCCTTCTGAGAAACGGTTGTGCTCAGCTCTTGGCCAGACCAATGCTCTAGGGATGGGAAGATCGATTCCAGTATCGATAATATCGATTCCATGATCATTTCGATTATCGGATAGAAACAAAAGAATGGGAATGAATACCAACCAATAGCAGAAATAGATTCTGTTTAGCCAATTTGCAGTCTAGACTTTTTTTCTCAGTCAGTTTTGCAATAAAAGGAAAAAACTGATTTATGTTATTGTTTAGTTTCGCTGTGAATATTTCTATTTTATATGAATCAACATATGAAAAGCAACCCTGCACATTACTTCTGGATTTATCAGTGTCACATGATTCAGCATTGAGTTTGAAGCTAAGGAACTGTAATTGATTTATTTTAATTTGTTGTCAACAGTTTTCGTTATTTATAACAAATTTATTTTTAACTGTTTCTGTTTAATTTATTCAATTGTCAATCACTTAAAGCATTTCTTTCAAGTAATTATGTTGTGACTTATTCATATTGCCCTTTCAATAATAATCTTACTGCAAAGTGTTTAATTGTCAGATTTTCTTTAATACCAAAATTTGCAGTATCGCCCATCCCCACAATGCACGCAATGAAGTCGCGTTAGCCAGGCTAATGGTTGATGGCTGGTAGAAGAAAGTAGTTCCTTCCAAATGGATGTAATTCTGATAATTTAGATAATTTATGGATGTAATATAGTTTCTTTCCAAAATATTCTAGTTCGTGATTACTTATACAATTAACCCAAATTATATAGATTTTCTTACATGAATATCGATACTAGAACATGGAAAGCTGGTATCGATATATCCGTATCAATCTGCACATCTCTACTATTCATACATAGATGCCTCAACACCATGTATTTTCCCGAAAGATACTGACATTTGCAGCACATTTTCATAAGAGATTTTCTTCCCTGTGCAAGTTCAATTAATTATCTACAGTGTATATGCAAGCACTACATTCATTTTAAGATAATGTGGGTAAACCGTTTAGTTTTTAGTGAGTGTGTTTAGGGACTACACCTCAACTCTGTTAAAGTGTTTTACATAAATTACAAAATCTCTCTTACTTACTTAGCGCCAACGAGGCTAGAGCTAAATGATCCAGTTTAGGAAGCTAGTAGTGCTTATAGTTGATAAGCCACATCATGAAAATGTGGAGAAATATAACCTGTAAGAAGTCTGACTCCTTGTAAGATGACGTGAGATTGAGGAGGAAGGGGAAAGACCGCCCCCAGATGCTGTGAATATGTCACTCATCCATCCATATTTTTTCCTTAAATCGTGTTTTATTCTTTATCATTTCAGACCTTTTCATATAAAAATGATGGTGCTATAGTTTATTTCAACCTGCTCTGATGTTGGTGACACTCATGAGCTGATGCATTATCTTCCATCAGACAAATGGAGCCAGTTTTAAACTTTAGCGTCTTCTTACCAAAACAAATTGAACTATTATCTCTAAAAATAAGAAAACGACAGCAGACGAGAGGACAAGTGAGGAGAATACTGCTTGTTACGTTAGCAAAACATCCTGCCTGCAATACATTGTGGTCTAAGTGACCCATCTAGTGACTATCAATGCTGACTATTTTTCAAGATGCATTCTGAGTAGGGCTGGGTATCACTCCTAATTTCCTGAATCGATTTGTTCACAAGAGCAAAAATTGATTCGATTTTGATTCATTTCAATGCGATTCAATATCGATTAATTTTCAGATATTGATGTCACATCAATATTTCTTGATTATTAGACATTAGCAGATGGCAATTTGTATGAAAAGTTGAAGCAACCTTTAAACATTGTTTATTTTATATACATTTAATATTCATGTTTTCATTAAAAATGTCTAGAAGCACTGGCATCTCACATACATAACTGTAACATTTATTTGTGAAAATAACCAATGTTATATGTTAAACAGAATACAGCGTTAACAGAATGACCAAATAAAAATTAATCTTTCTTTAAAAAAAAATTATCTTGGTGCTTTATGAATTGATTATCGATTTTTTATTCTTTAATCAATTTAAATAAATATACCAATTTTTTCAACCCAGCCCTAATTGTGAGTAACTTTGAGTGAACTGCTTTTTCCTCTTTTACATCCGGACACCCCAATAAAATGGCGTGACCCCTATGTGGGGCACAATGTAGGGAACAGGGTGCACATTCAGACAGACCAGAGCACATCCCCTGCTTCCACATCCACATACTGGACCCACAACAACCAGCCTGCCTTTCTATGGAGCTCTCTGAACATTTCCACTGAGTGAGGCAGATTATTGATGTTAAGCTGTTTAAAGGAGCATTGCACAAATTAGCTTAATTCCAGAAGTCTGCCCCCTCTGGTGAGGAGTGTAAGTGACGCCAGTATAGTGTACGTGCATTGGCTGCTTCGACTTCGACTACTTTAGTCTTTGTTTACCTGCACTGCACTCAGTCCGAGCCCGGAGTTGGATGCTCAATAAATAAAATAAGCATAGCATAGCTAGCATACAGGTAGCGTAATGCTAATAAGCTAATAAAGGCTTGTGGCCTTTATTAGCTTGTATGCTAACAGTTGGGTTAGTGTTACATGCTTAAAACGCAATATTATGTATCCTGGTTTCTGTCATACATCACATTTACCTTTTTAGTAAGCAGAAAGCAGCTAAGGTCAGGTTTTATTCCCAGAACAGATTGGAGCTCCCTCCGTTTATAGAAAATACGATACGGGCAGCGTCAGGTTAACGAGCACGTGCAGCGTCATGTTAACACACATGCAGCCCTGAAGATTCAGCCCGAATCCCTCTCACTGAGCAGCAGAAACAGGACTATAGAGGCAGATGAGGTAGATAGAGATCGTCTCATCCGGCACATCAAGCTACAGGAAGAGCATGTTGGGGAAAGAAAATAATATTATTTAGCATTTCAACTTGCGCAATGCACCTTTAATGAGTCACGTCTCTTGAATGTGACACAGATATCACAGCAGTGTTAGAGAGAGGAACACAATCATTTCCTTTCTTTATATACAAACCCCCCTAATAAAGTCTTGCAACTCTCTGCCCCCCCATAAAAGTCTCACTCCGTCCGTTGATGAGGCGTTGCAGATTAGAGCTGCGATGCCGCTCTTCATCCAGCAGGGGTCAGACTCGTCCTCCTGGTTTCTCACCTGAAGCCTCAGGTGTGTTTGTGTGTTCATCCTGCAGAGCTGATTTATATTTCACAGATTCTAGCCCTCATGTTGCCCCCATTCCCTCCTCCTCCTCCTCCTCCTCCTCCTCCTCCTCCTCTGACTCCAAGTCAGTCGGACCTCTCTGTCTCTCTCTTTCTTCTTCTCTCTCTGAATGAATGGACTTTGTGTTGGTTGCTAGGAGCGCCTTCATCAGGCTGCAGCATGGTGACAAGGCCCCCACTGTGTATAGACCACCCCTGACTGCCCCTTCATCCTCCTCCTCCTCCTCCTCTTCCTCCTGAGGAGATGAATGTTGTCTGCAGGATTCAGGCCTTTCCTGTCGAGATCATCTCTGACAGTAAACTCTCACCTCAGAATCTGATTGGTTGTTTTCATCAATGATCTCAAGCTGAAAACTTCCAGTTCCTCTGTCCTGACAAACAAAACCTCAAGCCTACCGTCTTCCTTTTTTCTTGTTTTATGATTTGATTGAATCCTGTGAATTTACCAGCCTCAGCTTCTCTCTCTTCCTCTTCTCTTGCTTTCCAGAAGGCGTACAGCATCGACCACGAGCCTCCGCTGAAGCAGCAGTGTGTGAAAAATGGAAAGCACCCAAACAGCAGAAGTAAGTTTGTCCCTCTCAGGTTACCGTCGGCTTCAGAGAACAAAAGGCGCTCTGACCTGTGAAAGGCGGAGTCGGCTTATCGGTGTGGAGCCGGCTGTAATGGACCCACTCAGGAGGAGCCCGAACACATGCAGGAGTCTGAAGAAGCTGCAGAAACAAAAAAAAGTCACTGCGGTCCAGTTAGGATCCAGTTAAACCAGTTCAGTTTATATTCATATACGTACTGTATTCATGATATAAACCAGTTCCACGGCCATCTACAGCGACCCGTTGAGGGGGTAGAGGACAGGAAAGATGCCTGCTGAGGAGGAAATAAAGAAGCAGGGATTAATGTCAGATATCTATAAATGGAGAGTAGAGTGCAGAGAGGAGCCCAGTGCATCATGGGACGTCCCACAGCAGAACCTGTCTTCAACAGCAAAATAAAAGGGATGGATAAAGGTCACCAAACCAGATCTAACTGGTACCCATTTCCACCAAAGAAGAGCTGGTGCTGGTGCCAGTGCCAGAGCTTCCTTAGCATGTTCAACTCAGGTTCTACCCAAGAACTGGTTTCGTTAACCACTGAAAGATCCGGCCGCTGGTGCGTCAGTACGTCATTTTTATCCTAGTGTTTGGTTTGCCAGTCAGATTCTAACAACAGAATATAATATAACGCTGATTTGGGGATCGCCAGTTACCGCTGCGTCGCCGTTTCCATTCTGGTCCCGTAGATCCTCCTGAAAACAGACAGCTGGTTGATGTGTTCGTAGTGGTTACAGAAGCTTCCCCTACAGCTGCTCAAAGATGAACTTTGTCAGGGTGGGCCCCGAACTGTTTGTTTTGGATTTCTGCAGATGACTGAGTGGAAAAGAGAAACATCCTGTGACCCGATTTTTTGTTTTCATTATCCATTTCCTGGTAAAAGGACAGGGGCCTAGAAGATTCATCTAGAGGAAACATTTGAAGTGGTGTCTACTACCTAAAGTCAAACTGGGAGCCGGTTCCATAGAGACGGGTCGGATAACTGGAGCTGGAACTGGTTCTGTCTGCCGTTAGAACTAAGGGTGCACTGATCGCCGTTTTCTGGCCAATCACTGACAAACCTACCCTGCTAATTCCGATTTTGTCCAATACCAATTTTGATTTTTTTGTCTAATCACCCGCAGCGTACATACCTGCAGTCTTGGAACTATGAGATCTTTAAGAAAAATGAGATCTTTGCTCTAAACTGACCCATCTATAGTTTCATTCAAGGGGACATATCATGCAAAATCCACTTTTTTAAGCCCTTAAATACCTGTTTTTGTCTGTTTCGAGCATTCAGGAGTGCAAAAAAATGTAATTTATTCACTTCCGGTGCCGCGTACATATGGTATTATTCTTTTTGGGCCATATTTTTCAGTCTGTTTAGTTTTCTCCATTCCTTATTACGTTTTCTTAACTATTACGTCACTGTATTTGCTGCGGTTCTGCTAAATATGGTCATGTTATTTTTGTTCTCCAGGTGAAAGGGTGAAATGTCTGTTCCGATTTAAAGAGACAGCATCAGATCGATCTGCTCTCATTGATTGTAGAGAAATGAAGGGGTCATGAAGGGGTGTGTGGAGCTATACAAACAATGATTTCAGACAAAAGGACTGCAGTTTTACTTACTTACTAACCATAAAGTAATGATTTACATGTGAAAAGAAAGGATTTACAAGCATGATGTACACTTTAAAGAAAGGTGGGAGACCATGTTTTGGTTCCCAGAGGAAAGTTTTGGGGTTACAGGAGTGCCTTGCTCAGGGGCCCTTAGTGTTCACTTTCACAGCCATTCTTGGGACTTGAAGGTTCTTCAGCTTCAAGTACACTTCTCTATCAACTAGGCTACCACTGCCCCAGTTATTTGCTTTCTCTGATGCTTTCCATCAGAGGATATCAGTTTCCTAGACATGAGGAACTGTCTGATTATGATCTGATGAGAGAAGTGCTGATAATCAATAATGTGTCTCAGAAATCTTAACAGTGAGACTGTACTACCTCTGTAGTTAAAATATTTGATTTGAGACTAAGTTTACACTTTACTTTATAGAGCACATATATCATTTTATTCTTTATGTTTTCTTTTGCACAATGTGATTTTTTTAAGGCTGAACACCCAGAATGTCTTTTATTTGTTCTTTTTAATGTCTAATTGACCAGAATTTTCTGGGTTGATATGAAAGAAAGTAACTGAGTAAAATCAGATGTCATATAACCTCAAATCGATCGATGTGTAATGAATCTGATCAGATCCAAGTCGGCTCAGAGCAGAATTTATGATATCAGCAAACATCAGATCAATATGAAATTGTATCCTGATCGATCCTGTGATGTGGGAGTGGGATTGCAGTTGCTCTCTGTGCTTCTGAGCTGATGTCCATGTTCTCTGTAATCTCTTAGATTACACAGCTGTTAATCCCTCCACATAGATCCAGATCACACGCTGGACACTTTCCACATCTCCAAACCGCTGTCAGCTCAAACTCTGACATGATCAAGATGAAAACAGCTGATCGTCAGTCAGAAACGGCTCCAGAGGCGACGCCGGGTCTCCTCTGGACCTCTGAGCTGCAGAGGGTCCATGTATAGTTTTTGTTCGGAGCCGATGAAAGCTGCTGGATGTGGTGAAAGAAGCGAGGCAGCGTGGGAAAAGGCAGCGAGCTGGCCAGAGATGCTGCTTCACAAAGAGGAGGAGGGAAACAGAGGGGATCATGTGACTCCTGTTTCACACTCGGCATGACTGAGTCGGGAGGAGGCGAGCTGCTGCTGCTCAGAGCATGAAGCTCCCCGCAGACTGAAAAACTGAACCACTTCACTCCAGACCGGCTGGACCACATGGACCAGAGGACGTCTACGAGCGGGGAGGGGATGGTGAAGTCCGGTGAGACTGACTCGGCTCCTGAATCCTCCTGAACTAACGCGTGTTTTCAGAGTTTTCCTGTCTGATGCTGCTTTTGGTTCGTGAAGATGAACTGGTTTTATGTGTGGCAAGTAGAAGCGAACTGGTTTATTTAGTTATGTGGAACCAGAGGGAACAGATTTCTGTGTAAACTGGTTCAGATCTGAGCTTTAACTGGTTTGGTGAGCACCTGAGAACAGGACTGGGTTTCAAAATTCTGTTTCATGAAGGATTTGACTTGGAAAAAAAGAGCAGACTGGTTTTACAAACTGGTGTGAAGCTGTTCTGGACGAGGCCAGTGTGGGACGATGAAGTCGCACAGACTGAGTTCAGATCAACATGATATGCTGGACATCCTGTAATATCCGGAGTGTCGGCTCAGAATTATGCAAGGACTTATCAGGATTTTAGTCCTGGTCTGGTCCAGGTTATGTGCTGGTTTAGTCCAGGTTCTTTGCTGGTTTGGTCCTTGTTTAGTCCTGGTTCTGTGCTAGTTTAGTGATGGTTTAGTCTAGGTTCTGTGCTGGTTTAGTCCAGGTTCTGTGCTGGTTTAGTCCTTGTTTAGTCCAGGTTCTTTGCTAGTTTAGTCCTTGTTTAGTCCAGGTTTAGTGCTGGTTTAGTCCTGGGTTCTTTGCTGGTTTGGTCCTTGTTTAGTCCTGGTTCTGGGCTAGTTTAGTCCAGGTTCTGTGCTGTTCTGTGCCGTGCTATTCAGTGCTTCAGTTTACGGTTAAACATTAATAAACTGAACAAACTATCTCAGCGGCAGACTCGGTTGTTTCTGCCTAAATGTTCACAAACCGATCAATAAAAGCAGACTCTGCCCGGGTCAGGCCTGTTTATCAGCAGGTTTATGTAAGAGGCAGGGCTTCATCAGCTCCACAGATCAGATCAAATGAATCCGCTTTCATCAGCAGAGGATCCAGCAGACCAGTTTGAGCCCAAAACCCAATGTAGAACTTTTCTGTGAACTCTGATCATCAATAAATGGAAGAATCACCTGATTAGTTTGAAACGGCCGAGCTGATTGGTTGCACTCATCTGCCATTCAAACAGATTTCAGGAGACAGTACTGCAGGAAGAAAAGGAGAAGTTTTATTCTTTACTGGGCTAACCTGAAGCACCTGAGCTGAGACAGAAAACGCTCGGTGCTTAGTCACGCTGTGTTGTTGTGGTCGGTGTTGCTGTGTAACGGCAGAATTGTGAAATTTCATCAGAAGCTGGTGTTTAGCTGGAGGATTCAGGATGAGTCTATGACCACGTCGTCCAAACAGAAACAAGATGATTTTGTTTTTCCGTAAAACAATGCAGTGGCTTAGTGAAGGATTGTGCAACTATGGATAAAAGTGCCACTGTTTGAATGATGGTTCTTGGGACTCAGTTATTGAATTTTTTTTATTCTTGTTAAATATCTATCTTATATGTCAAATTGCAACACTCTCAAAATCAATGAAATCTGTGAAAATCCAGTGTTTTTCAGACTTACTTTCAAATGTGATGAAGTTGTCTTATTTTGATAATATTGTAGTCACAGAACATGAAGCTTAATCAGTAACACCTTTACTGCGATAAACAATTACCATGAACAGTAATGGTAAATGAACAACAACAAACAATACAAATGAATATGCAGCATAGTTTGAAACATCTGGGAACATCTGGCATCAGGGTAATCCTTCATTTTTAGGTATTTCTGAAGAGGACAGCCACTTCGGAGCGCTAAAACTCATCAAACACTGTTTTATTTACCCCAGAAACCAGCCATCATTACTCACATTTGGCTGATTTTTAGGCTCTAAGTTACACAGTATCCCTTTAATGCCTAAATCTTAAGCTTAAGAGAGAGCTCCTTACATGAACATAATCATTTTTTGTAAAATCTGCCTATATCTTCCAATGCTTTATAGAGGTTGTATAACTACTACGTGTCTTCATACAATATTTTACTCTCTTTTAGAGGTTTACAAACTAGCGGGCATATTCAGATCAGAATCAAATTTAGTATACAAAATTATATCATGTTTTCACCTGTTATTTTAACTAATGTATTCATTTAAAAGCTCTTTAAAAACTAGTAAGTGGTGCAGCAGCACTGCCAGAAACCACAGTAGAGCCTGAGAAGAAGACATGGAGCAGGCTCAGATGCACATCACTGGATATACAGAAACAGAAGAAGATAAAGAATTTGGTTGTTTATGGAGAACCGGCCAGTTTAACACCAGTTAAGACCAGTTTAACCAGAACTTCTGCCCAAACTTCTTGGTCACTTCTGCCCAAACTTTACTGGGCAGAAGTGACCAGCTTAGATATTTGGTCCTGAAAGACGTCAGGCTCCATTTTTACCTACAGTTTCCCAAAGTAAACAATAGTTTTGCCTAGGAATCCCGAAGATACGGAAGTTAACCCCATTGGCAGAGAAAGCGTCACGCCAAAACTAAAAACTATCTGCTATCGCTAACTAAAATATCCTGGACTCTGCATATATGCAATCAATGAGTCACTCATTTTTATGGGCTTAAAAGGGGTAAATCCGACTTTTACCACATAATATATGGAATGATAGGAGTGCCACAATAAAGAATAAATTAGGAAAATGTAAATGTGTATACATTCCCTCATTTATTATCTTATTCTTTTCCTCATTTATTCTTTATTGTGGCACTCCTATCATTCCATCATGAATGATTCTAGTTCATTTAGAACGATTCAGTGACTTGAAATTCAGTATATCTATCATCAACTATCATCTAAAATTCAACCAGTGTGATTGTCATAAATTCCTGGATGCTGGACAGTGCAGGGAAGTTTCTTAGTAAGAAGAATCTTAGTCTCTGCAAGGGAATCAAATATAAATTAAAAATATTGGTATAAACAGAACAAGAAACAATAATTAATAGCAAATCCATTCACAACTTGTTTTGTTTTTATTAAGTACATCTCTCCAAGTTGAATCAACAGGGGCTAAACCTTTTGTGGCACTATTTTCAATAATTATACTATCTTTTTTAACGAAAATACAGCTAGTGCAAACAATATTTTAATAACCTGCTACTTACACAATTTTATCAACAAAAAAGTGCAAAAATAAAATCTTTCATGCTTCGATCCAGAAGTATTATTTCTCAATATCAATTCAAATCGATATCGACCTTTTATAATGATAATAGATGGGTAAATATCGATTTTACTACGATCTTGCCAAGCACATATCGATCTGTTGAATCATAGGAATATAAAATCGTCATATCGATTAATCGTTACACACCTAGTTACATATTCTTCTCACAAATATCTGGTGACCTCCTGAAATGATCTCGCGACCCACATGGGGGTCCTGACCCACAATTTGGGAGCCACCGCTCTATGAACCACCAGTAACCCTGCAGTCTGAGCGATCTGATGGGAAAATTCGGGTCTCTGAGATATTTTATATAAACTGGATCCCGGTTACTCAGAGCTTGGTGAGAAGAATCATTTTAGATTCTTTTCTGAATGAACAGGAAGCTAAAACTATAGAAACGTGATCCTCTCAGTGCAGCACTTCGGATCAGATGGAGCGACAGAAAAATCCCGTGAAGTTAGCCATTAAGCAGGTGGTCTGCTCAGACAGGTGGGAATTCCAGGTGTGGGTTTCAGGAACGGTCCACGCTTCCACAAAAGGCCTCTCTGAACGTGGCTGGCGTGGATCCAAAGCAGCTTTTTCTGAAGAAAAGCGAGGATCAGTGAGACCAGGCACTGGGGGAATGAGGGCGTCCAGTTGTACCAGTACAGTCACAACCAGTGATCTGGTGCTGAGAGATGATGGAGCTGCAGGCTGAGCAGCTTGATGGAGGCAAGCTGCACGAGCCTTTTAAGGAAGTGTTGCTATTTGTAAATCACATTCTGTGTCAATTTAAAAACAAGACGTGTTAAAACTGGATCCATCTGCTCTGAGTGCATTAACCAGATATCGTCTTTCAAACAACGCACTGAGAACCTGCTTTCTGAAATCAGGTTGAGTCTGGGTTTCATTTTTAAGTGTCGGATGTAAATAATCTCTTCTGACTCTTTTCCTCCGGCTTGGAATTGTCTGAACTGATTTCACCAGAAGCCTTCGGTTTAATCTTAAAAGACTCGAGTTTTCAACCCTTTCGTGTATTAATATGTTAAAAAACTTCTACAGACATGAACCTTTACACTTTTTTATCTTATTAATCATGTTTTACTTTTTAAAAATTTAAATTTCTTTGATCTATTATACCAAAATGAAACACAATTTTGTGCTTGATATATTCTGTAAAACCATACCTGTACCATGTTTATTTATTCTACAGCAAGTGGCAGTGTATCGGATGACTCACTAATGTCCACGGAAGTGGATCATATATTTATAAATACAACATCCCCGCCATGCATATACTGTACTAGAAAGCTGCTCCTACATATGTGTTCACTGAACACTATGCAAGACAGTTTTTTTTCTTTTAGCTGTTATTGTCTGCAAGCTCTCAATGTTTATACATCTAACAGAAATTCAGATTCTTTAATAAAAAGGGGAAGAGACATGAGAGGAAGACAAGAGGATGTCTTCACATCCTGACCAGTTACAGTTGTTTATTCCCGAGATGCTGAAAATGAGCCCAGCTGCTGCAGATTAAAGTGTTTAGTTTTGTCTCGATGGATGAATGAATGAATGAATGAATCATAGAAAGAGGTGCTCGGGTTTCCTCCTGGCTGAGGTGGAGTCAGTCTGGCGTCTTCATCCTGCAGATGGAACCTGATCAGCGTCTCTGAGGAGATTCATTTTGCTCAAAATATCTCATCCGGTCCTCCTGAACTCTCCTGGTATTGATCAGAGCAGACTCGTTCTGTAATCTGATTCCTTACAGCGATCCTGACCAGCCTGAGGGGCCCTGATGGGCTGCAGGATCCGTTCTGAGTCGTTTACTTTTCTCGTTCTTCCTCTTTGTTGATGATAGGGATGCAAATTATCAAGTCGATTAATCCCTCGATAGATATTTTATCTTATCGATTTATGATAGATTAGTTAATAAGTGGCAATTTTTCTGAAAAGCTGAATTTCCCTCTGAATCAACAGGTTCCTTTCTAAGAAAATGCAAATATTTTCCTTAATAAAAGATCTTTTCTTAACAGCAGAAAACAACACATTTACACATGGAACAATGTAAATGTTGTTATGTTGTTGATGTTATTATTTTTAATAATAATTATTATTAATATTAATCATAATAACAAGAACAACAAAAATAATAACAAGAACAACAAAAATAATAATTACATTTTATATAATAAACTATGGCTAAAGGACAGCTTCTGTCGTGTTCCCGCATGTATCAAATAGCATCAGCCGCGCCCACATGTGGGCTGGTGAGGAATTATTGGCTCAAAATGATTAATTACAATTAATTTATTTTAATGAAGTAATTTCTTTTCAATGATTAATTAATAATCGATTAATTGTTTGCATCTCTAGTTGATGATGAAACGTCTCCGGAGCTGATGGTTGCTGCAGGTTTCAGACAGGAAGTGTGTGAACCTAATGACTGTGGAGGTGAAGGAATCCGTGTGTCTGATGTCTCATCATCCCAGTTGGACTCAAACATATCGTCTGCTGGTTTCATTAGAACATGAAACTGGTGCAGACCTCAGCGCCGGCTCCATGAGACCTCAGCTGTCCACACACATCTGGATGTGCTCTGGTCCTCCATCTGAGACGAATGGACGTCCGGAACTGCTTCCATTTTTCTGAAATATGACGCAGGCGTTCGCGTTGGTTTCTGGTTGCAGAGGAAAAGTCTCATTGTGTGGAGACAACTGATGACATCTGATCTGCGTCTCCCAGAATATCTGAGGATGAAGATCAGGTGATAATCTGCTCTCTGTCCTCGGAGCACGGACAGACACAGAGAGTTAATGTGTCTGATGACTTTCTGACAAACAGCTGTATGTAACAACCAAACACTTCTTGTTTTTCGGACCCTGTGTCTGATTTCTGTCCTCATGTCTTCAGCCTCGGCGTATGCAGACCTGCAGCAGCACCGGTCGGAGGGCGTCCACAGGAAGCCGGCCCCCATGCCCGGCTATGTCCCCCCGCCCGATTACTTGGACGAAGACGAGGACCTGATCAAACCCAAGAAGCTGGTGAATCCGGTCAAAGCCTCCAGAAGTCACCAGGAGCTTCACCGCGAGCTGCTGAGCAGCTGCAAACGGTGAGAGGGACAGACACGGAGCGGACGTCCTGATGGTCAGGACCGTTTCTTACAGACGACTCCGAATTCTGACAGGATACTGAGAAATGACCGGAGGACATGTGGACACAGGGACAGATTTCTGCTGTAGGAGTTCCAACGGAAAACAGTTTGTTTTTTAAAAATATTTTTTATTTATATTTTTCATATATTCATATATTTTTACAATCACATAGTGTTAAGTATCCATTTCCACAAAAAAAGAAAGAGAAAACTGTTTTTTTTCCTGAGAAAATCATAACAAATTTTCAAAATTTTTTAAATCATTGTTTTTTAGTAGACCTTATTTACCTCATGACTACACTGGGTCTCATTTCCTATTGGGACCCGTCTGTTGACACAGTGCCGTGTAGACGGGACATAACTGAACCTATTACTGCAGCATTAAGGGAATTTAATTTATTTTTTTAATCTAAAAGTAAATAAAAACTGAAACGAGACTTCAGTGTTGGTTTTCGTGAATGGATTTAAATCAGAACTTTAACAAAAATCCTTTTTCCGGGTTGAAATATAGTTCTACAAGAAAAACTATTCCTGAAATGTAATTTAAGGATTTTTTAGCTTTAAAGTTAAAAAAATAAATGATCATATTGATCATTTATATTAATCAAATAATCATTTTCAGGTGTTTTTTAATGAAAAGGAAGATTTCCTCTCTCGATTTCATCATCAGGGAAAACTAAGCGTGTGTGTCAACACGTGTCATGGGTCCACGTTCTCCCTGTCCTGCTGCCTGTTGGCCAATCACAGAGCAGCTCTGACCACATGAAGACTCATCATCTTCAGATCCTCTAAGATGTTTGTGAGGAGACTCGCCGACGTTGCTAAGCAACAGCCTCTCACTTCACAGGCCTCCTCTGCTGCCGCCAAGGACGTTGGGAAAGTGTTTCCCTCCACACAGAAGCTCATTCACACACACACACACACATACACACACACACACACACACACACACACACACACACACACACACACACACACACACGCACACACACACACACACACACACACACACA
>JAVQJG010035847.1:0-49297 GCA_036024015.1 Craterocephalus amniculus
ACATAATAAATGTGCGGAATTAAGTAATAACTGTATTATTGATTAGTTTTATGGGGCCCTCAGGGAACTTGGGGCCCTAGGCAACCGCCTAGTTTTGCCTAATGGTAAGTCCGCCACTGACTAGAATCTTTTCTCAGACAAGAATGGACAACATTCCTCTCCCAGGGTTCCAGTCATTGGCCTCTTATGTTTAGTTGTGAAAAGAAGAGATACTTTACAATATTATATGAAACCGTGTTCCAAGTTTTTTTTTCCCCTAACAATATCTAATTGTCAGTAGATTTAAGATAAGTTGTTAGGCTGTTTAAAGTCTTAAAAGTCCAATGTTAAGTATTAAATAAATTAATGTTTAACGCAAATTTCGAATTAATGCATTGCTCTTTTATATTTCACACAGCTCCCCAAAGTTTGGAGAAGTTTTAATTATATAGTAATGCAAACATTGACTCAAATGAACAGAAAAACAGGAAATCTTCTATTTTCTAAAAATGCCCTGATATACATTCATGCAACAATACTATCGACAAGAAGAAAGTCAAACATGGCAGGCTATTAAAGAGATATCTCTTGCAAAACCCAAACAGAGTAACTGTTATAATGTAAGACTTAAGGCCCATTTATGCTCGACGCAGATGACGGATACGCAGACACATAGAACGTTTTGTCCGTCTTCTGCGTCAATTCCGTGCATTTTTGGTTCGTTTTCAGGCTCCTTGCGCATCCGTCACTTGACGCAGACGACGGAGTAATACCACCGGAAACCATAGTGGCAGTGTTGAGCATAGTGGAGCAGAAGCAAACCAGGGAAGAAGAAGAAGATAAACAGGAAGAAGAAAACCATAGAAGAAGAATGAAGACGGTGAAAAAAACATTAGAAGTTGCACAAACTTTTCGAACTAAAGTTCTACAAGAGTTAAGGGTGTGTTGGTGGTTAGAAACAAATTAATAGCAGCGCGTTTGTGCCGCCAACTGGCGTCTGAAACTAACTTTGTATCGTGGAGTTTATAATGATCTCAGAACTGCCGCTTAGCGGAGGTTAGCCGTAGCAACAGAAACGACGCTGCATGGAAGTATGAAGGCAGCGACGCATGAAGACGTTTGGAACAGACGCCCCAAATTACGTCCGTCAGAGCGCATAAATGGGCCTTAAGAGTCTCTGTGCTTTTGTAACTTTAAAGTTAGTAATATATACCAGCAGATGACTTGATGTTCTTTGTCATATGTTCCACTTCCATTTTTCTACACCACTCCAGACAAGACAAACTCTTGCTTCAGAGCCGGCCACTCAACTTTTTCCTGCTATTATACCAACTTCATGGAAAACTAAGGTGGTGTGACCTCAGTTAACTGCAACCTGCCTCTAGATTCCACTAAATCTGATTGATAATCTGAATTATGTAAATTGATATTTGTTCTGTGATTAGCCGGCTAAATGCAAATTATAATATAATAGACATCATTAAAAGTTCTATAAGGTTTTAGGAAATGAGAGGCTTTGTTCAAATGCAATACAAAGATCACCAGCTCAATTACCATTTTTAGCTATTTAAATCAAGCAGCCAGACAAGCAAACATGGTCATGTTACATAAATCTGGTCATGGCAATAAAATGGTGATAAAGGATTTTTTCATCCAAAACACACATAAAAACTGTGCTAAAGGAAAACTGTGGACCATCGGGAAGCTGACCATTAACAGTCAATACTTTTTTTATTTACCATTGTTTCTTTAAAAAGAAGAGCTGGTCTATATTAGTCTTCTTAAACTCCATTAAACCAATAAAACACATTTCATTAGGTAATTAAATTTGATTTTAAAAATCCAAGGAAGGAAGAAAATTTCAAGGAAGAAAATAAGTAGTATAATGTGTATTTAGTTGGTTTAAAACAAGCATGATGAAATGAAAATGAATAATTTTCTGACTATCTTAATGAAATAAAAAGGTCATAAAATGCTTCTTATATTCATACAAACACAACAAATTTCAAGTTTTCAAGAGACCTATTATTATATTCAAACATTACAGTCTCATTCATGGTATAGATTAATAATGTAAAATTAACATCTGTTTTTTGATCTGGAGTGATTTTTTTTTTTTTAGATAAATACTAACCTGGTAATGTGATTAGAACCAGATAATGAGGTCATATCAGGGTAGATATAATAGATAATCCCATAAAAATAAAGAACAGGATAATGTAAACATTATCTGGTGAAATGTTACAAATGACCTTCTAAAAATATCAGTCACCTGCTATTTATTAGTAGTGGCAGAATTTAATTAGCAGACCTCCATCATAGCAGCCCTAATTCAAATGACACAAGGTCACGAAGGGTGGGGGGTGGGGGGGCTTCTTGGGATGTTGTCTGTTTATCTCCTGCTGTTGAAGAACTACGTGTTCTGGTTCAACCGTCATTACATTCCCCACCACCAAAGCCTCCCAGACCCCCGCTATCAGCCCCTAACCTTTGTCCACCAGCATCAGGGCTGGCCAACATCTGGTCAGAGGCACCCCTCCACTGCCTCTGCCTGTGAAGAGGGGGGGAAAAATGGAGAAGGGCTGGTGGGTGGTGGTGTTGGTCCATATAATTCACACCTTAACAAAGAGATTAGCTTTGAAGCTGGCATTCAAAGTGCCGCCGCCGTATGTCCACGCTGGGTGTCAGCTCACCGGTCAAAATATCACAACTATGTTTTTGAGTTGTAATACAAACATGGAATGAAAGAGGTACTTTAACATGTGTTCCTGAATTCTAGCTTATGTTTTATGAGTAGTCAAAGTTAAGGGGGGCAAAAAAGTGGCTTTCAGGAAGGTTTTAGAAAAACATGTAACTGCAGAGGGTGCCAATGTGAATGGCTTAAAATGGTGATGCAAAGAAAAAAAGAACTCCAAGCTGTCTTAAATGGTTTTTTAAAAGTTTCATGATACAAAATTAGGATGATTTTGCAGGATATATTTGTTTAGTCCACATTTTCTTGGTTACAAACATATGCATGTATCCAATCCCTTGGTGGTTATTTCCAATGGACTAGCTGAAGTCTGCTAGACAATATGGTCTTAACTTACAATCTGTCTATAATTACTGTGAGCATAATCTGAGAAAATGACATTATCAACATAAGAATGTATATATATGTGTGAGTGATATCGGTTATAAGTGCATATATCACACAGCAGACAGATATGATTTGCCATTCTGCTTTGTTTTCAACACGTTTGAATAGTTTTTCTCTGCAAATTGTTATGCTGCTGTCAGCTATTATAGTGTTTCTCATATGTCTTTTGTTTAGCTGGGAAGATATTATGGGGTTTGCCAGCACAAATCAAGCTCCTTACTGATATAAACAGTTGTTTTGAGTTCTTTTTTTAAATTTAGATTGAAGTATTCAGTCCAGTGAACCCCACTGAAGTTGCCCTGTGGTTACAAGCTGTTGTTGAGCATTGTTAAGCTGTGCACAGCAACTGGGAACTATTAATGAGCTTTTATTTCTTAATTTTTTACTTTCTAGCATTTCAGACACATAAGAACTGAATGACAAAAAGAGAAACATGATAAGCTTATTTTGTTTTTCTCCTTTCTTAAAACCTCATAAAGCAATTGACTGAGTCTCTCTGGAGACTGGTTAGGAAAAAATGAGGGTCTTCCACCTTGGATATTAGTTGTGAGGCAATGTCAGACCAACTCTGAAAGAGTGTAACAACTAGACAGTTTTTAAATTGAAGTCCAACAACATCATCCATACATGGTATTTAATTTGTTTTTTCAAACAGAAAGATGCTGTCAGAATACATAAAAACTTGCGCATTAGAATAAAACTGCATTTTTCTGTCTTATCTTTGAAAATGGAGCACAGGATTCAAATGTTTTTGATCATCTCCAGTATTTTGTATAATATTATTCCTGTTCTTTTCAAACCCCTATGAGCCCTTTCCCTCAACATTGCAGTTGTACTGAATTGTTCATGGTAAGTAAAAGACAAAAAAAGAAAATAAATTTGGAGATTAAAGGGGAGGTTTCCCTCTCATTCTGAGGTCACGGGTTCAAATTCTTACAACAACCAATCTGTCCATAAACAGTCATGAAGTATCTTAGAGCGAGACATGAGCTCCTCCCTGAGAGTCTCTGAGGATAAGGCTGTCAGCCAAACATCTCAGATGTAAAATTCTGTGTCTTGTTAGCTGACAGCTTGACGATGGCATTTGTCTCCACCAGCTCCTCAGCCGTGAGGCCCGCTTTTACAGTTGCACTCCTCTAATTTTTGGTCTCCTGTGTGTAAACACTCTGCGCTAGCAGCTGCAAAAGCCAGTTATCCCATCTGTGCAGCCATCGATGATGATGTGACCAAACAAACAGGAACGAAAGTACAATGGCTTTCAGTGGTGCCATATGCTTCCAATGTTCACCCTCACTGTCAACACCAAACTGTTTTCATTTGAGACAGTCTGTTATGCAACTAAAGCACATGCATGAAGAGGAATGTTCGATGATGCAACCCCTGCCTTCACTGTCTTAAAAAATGTGTCTAGTTTTCACATGCTACATATTTAGTACACTGTAAAAAGTCATGAAAGCTGAGGTAGAGTGGCTGCACAAAATATATGCTTTGATTTATGCTTTGATTAATTCCCTTTATATATAGAAGGTGTTAATGCAAACTTATTTCCATAGACTGTTAAAAAATAAGGACAAACCTTACGCCACGTGACCCGTTGGTTTCTGAAGAACTGAAATGAAGTTCGTTGGGAGGTTCCCACCCTCACATCTTGACAGCATCACGAGTCGTGTCTGTAAACATGTTCATTTCTGAGGAGATGTTGGCCTTTTTAACATGGGAGTATTGTGGGACTGACTCTCTTTTGGATCCAGCCCCTAGTGCAGGGTTCTTCAACTTCTATGTGACCCAGCTTTTGATTCTGCCAACACACAGCTTTAAACTTGGCAAGAAAGTGAAATTTGGTACCTCCAGTCCGTCCCCAAAAATGGTCCGGGCGGCAAACAGCAAATGACATTTTACAGTGAATGTGAACTAGCCTTTCAGCCACAGTTACAAAGAGTGAGATTTACTTGTCAGGTTTGTAGGGTAGTGGTTGTTGTTTTTTGGACATGAAAACGGACAGGGGGGCCTGGACATGAATTAATCTGTTATGTACAATGTGTAAATCCAAAATGGTAGTGAATCTTCAAGCAACTCAAGGGGTGACGATTCGAATCCGGATCGATTCTCGATTCAAAACGATTTCAGTTGACATTCAATCCTCTTTTTGTAACAAAACGTGCTGATTAACTCTGTTCCTCTATTAGCTGGAAAGAGCTCTGAGCAACTGTTTCATTAATTGAAAGAAAACTGATCATTTTTTATCAAAAAATGGTTTAAATGTTGCTAACCTTACAAAGTTGAACATGTCTGTCATTTAGAAGAAGTTTTGAAAGTAGTCAAGAAAATAATTTTAAGTCTTTTAAAAAATCGATTCTTGGACATTTTTAAACAATGAATCTCGATTCTGATGAAAAATGTGACAACTAGGGTTAAAAAGCTGATGATGATGCTTAAAAACAGATAAAACTGATGATTTGGCTAAAAACATTTTTGTCATCACTGAAGCCTTTGTGCAGCAGTCATTCAATGACTGTAAACAACTTAGAAAATATATCTTTGGCTGTTTGACAAGATTTTTCCATCACTTATTTACTTCAGATGACCACTTCAGCAGTTCAGTATTTCATTAAATCTAGACCTTTTAAAAAATGTCAAATTTTTGCCCTCTTTTTCCTGGCCAATTCCCATCTCTAGCCCCCATCAAAACTTTTTTTTAGATCTTCCCTGCATAGTTTAATATAATATATTACAGAGGGATAGCTAGTTCCCTCCATGGCTGAATGATTTAAAAACAACAAAAAAAGCAACAAAAAAACCCCCAAAAAACACGAAAGAGTTAGTGCTAGCAACAGATCAGCTGGTCAACAAATGTCATGATTCACAGCAACAGGAGAAGAGCAAAGTGACTATCTGCCAAGTTTGTGCAAAACTTGGATTTTTTCATTTTATTTTTTTAAAGCAGGGAAGGTGTTGTGGATGTTGAAACACCTCATCACCCATCCGGGTACGACGCCCACTTTACAACAGATGGGAAGGACAAAAGTTGGAAAGCATGATACAAACCAAAGGCAGGTTTACTGAAATATACCTGTGGGCAGAGGAGGGGCGGGGGTCGCTGTTGTAGCTCTGCTGGTAGTTCAGCTGTGGTGTAGCCTGAATGTGGTGTGTCTGTGGTGTCCCAGCTGCTGCTGCTATCGCAGTCTGGTGCTGAAGCAAACCGCAGTTATGCTAACCTCGGCCTCTCCGTTGTTCTCAGCAGCAGGCTTGAGTCATTGTTTAACATCGTGCAACTCTTACCGGGAGTCCAAAAGCATTTAGTCTTCATCATTGGACCGTTTCGCACCAGGAGGATGATGTTCGCTATCACAATATGCATGACGTCGCAGATTTGCGTGCGACCCAGGGCGCGACGCTGACATTTAGCAAGCGGAGCGTCTTTGTTTTTATTTACCATGAACAGCGAAAAAAACATTTTCATGCATTCCTTTTGCATTTAAACGGTTTGGACAGAACTCAAACACCAACTAAATTTAATAACTCAGTAAATCACAATTAAGACTTTTTAATACTTTTTAAGGGCCTTCATTTTCCCACAATCAATTGATCAACTTTTAATACTTTTTAAGACTCGGCGGACACCCTGTACCAACCCAAACATTTTTGCAAATGTTTACTTGTGGCGAGGTGAACAGTATGTTTCAACAAAACATGCATGACCTGATAATTATGGCATTGTGTGGAGCCAGAAAGGGCGGTGCAGAGATGTGTCTAAGCAGTATGTACTGTACTGTATGTGTGTGATTGGAGCTCAGCCAAAAAGATTTTGTATCTCTTCATCTCTGGACTGTTCTAACCTGCTTGAGATGTATTATGAAACAAGACATAAATTGTGCCTGAAAACACGCATGCTCATCTGCTATCGGACAAGAACTTTCCATTCTCTTTCCACCACTGTCTTTGGAAAAGAGCTTAGAGAGGAAAGAAATCTGCCTTTTAAATTGTGCAGAAGGAAACAGGAAAAGAAAGTAATAGGGGGAAAAAACACAATGAGGAGGAAAACTACCGACAGAGATGTCAGGGTTCCGTGATTCATCTGCTCGCAGCCTCTCAAAGCCGATCAGATTATGCTATCTGCTGTGATGTTGAAATGACCTGGCTCTGGTGAACAACACGTGCCCAAAGAGTCGTATTTCACTCTGATGAAATGTACAATCCTGAATCATATTTAAGACTTCATTGATCTTTTTTAAAACACGTTTTGGGAATACATAGTAAGTCATTACATCAAACATGTTTTGTTCATTGTTCTGGTCTGGTATTGCCTATGGATTGGGTTGTGTACCACATCCCCATGGTGCATCAAGTTTGTTCTTTACATAAACTTGATAGTAAATTTTGGTAACTTTAGTTCAACCCATTTGCAGTCTTTATTAAGTTACATCATAATTAGAAATACAGGCGGAACAGTTTCTGAATGATGGTGTGGCTGCAATGATGTGTCAAACAAATTGACCTTACCTTGGGTGGAAAGAGCAGTTGTCTACTAAACAGGAGGTTGGCTGCTCGATTCCCCTGACTACATGTCAAAGTGTTCTTGGGAAGCCACCTTACCTCCTGATGTGCCTTTTTGCTGAATTACATGAGAAGGGAGTGCGTGAGAAGAAGTGAGAAGGAAAGAGTCAGGATATAAGCAAAGGATGGAAAGATAAAAAATATACTTAACAAAACTTAAACAAAAAAAAAAACATCTGAGAGCCTCTGTAAGAAAGCAAAGCAGATGATCAACGTGAGCACTTATACGAAAAAAACTGAAAACATGAACAGCAACAAGTAGGCTATACAGTTTGAAAAGTGTTCTTTAGAGCGTGTGCTTGTATGTGTGTATTTGCAGGTGAGTGCAAAAATAATAAGGAATGAAATGTGTATGATATAAAATGCAAATGCATCTTCTCCAAGGATCAAAGCAGACAGCAGGACCCAAGGCCAAGGCAACCAGCAGCCCTGTGGAGGATGAAACCCAGGCAGCCCACAGGGAGGCTGTGTTGGAGCAGGGATACAAAATCCGCTGGATTGCGGCTCTTGTAGGACTGTATTGAGTATCAGTGACCTAGAAAATGGCAAAGGAAAGCTTCAGCCATGGCTGTGCAAGATTTGAGTCCAGGACTCGGAAGGCCCCACAAGCCTGGGAACTGTGCAGCTCTCTGTGCTGAGGGTCCACCCAACACCCCGAACAACCGCATTTGTTCAATTGTGACCACAGCAGAAGATAAATTGAATAAAACCTGTGTTTGATATTCTTACTGTAGGTGTTCCCACTGACACACCTACACTTTACACTCACATCCCCCATTCCTCCTGGTCACATATCACTGTACTCTTGTTTCATTAATTCTCATCCACACATGAAATATGATCAAATAAAGCAGCTAAACCTAAAAAAAGAAAAGATTTCTAGTTTTTTTCATATTAAACCTGAAGATTATCATCGTTTTTTCCAAGCAGCATATTGATATTTGTCCCTGTGAAATAGAATATTACATTTCTGACTCATCCATTTCTAATGAAACTTTGGGCTTAGGCTATAGTCAAAATAAATTTAAAATGCCCACCGTGACATTTACCAGCTTAAGCAATGTTTTACATGTGGGTTACCTGAATTTAACAGATCACCAAGCTAACATATGCTAATCAACACCAGCAACAAGGCATTGAAGGTTGTGGGACTATACTTAGCTCATAGTTGAGTCTACAATGAAAAGCTGCAGTTGATTGTTTGAAAATGTCAGTCATGCTCCAGTCACACCCAGTCGGTGATGTCACTGCAGATGTTTTGGTTTGGCGGCTAATGGAAAACACCTGCTGTAACATCACAGATTTATGAGAAGATGTTTCTGGTTTGGATTTTTATTTTTCTAATGAAAACATAAGTAGGCAGGATATGACAAATTTGTGTTACTGGTTTCAAGGTAGAAAGTTCTTAAAATATCCTGTTACATTCTAACAACTAACTGCATGATTGCGATTACAAGATATTTTGCTAAGCACTTGGGGAGGTTATGACTTGAAACAACCACAGTCACTACAAATGATAGAGATGACAGACCTGTTTTGCCCACAACAATATAACATTTCCAGGCTTGCAGGAGCTCAGGTAATAAACCTGCTCCATATACATCACATAGTCAAATTACAGGACTAATGACCCAGACCTACGCAGTAATAATCTTTCAAGCTTTGCTGCTGGATATTCCTTTTTAAGATTTGTTACCGGTCAGCTACAGGTCATTCCAGATCTGTACTATCATTTGCATCTTTGACTTTTATCAGAGCTGACCTCCCATTACATTTAACCTCATTCCCTCATGTACTTTGTTGAACTCCATCTCTCTGACCTTTCCTTTCTGCTTTGTGTAACTGACACTGAAACACATTTTAGGAGGCAGAGCTTTTGTATACTGTATATTTCACAACCCTAATGCATGCAAGTAAAATGGATAATGGCCCTACTTATTATTAGGTTAGCATTGTAACCCAATCTTAGTACAAAAGGTTTCAATATATTTTACTCAGATTATAACTTTACAGTGACATGCTTTGAACAAAGAAATAAGATCCAACAATACATTTGGGTGTTCGGGCAAAACAAAAGGTTTTGACCCTGTCATTTATTTGAATTATTTATACTGAACATATTCAAATATGCATATCTAATTACACTTCACAGAGAATGTTAAATTCATGCTCACTTTGTCACAGTGCCAGTAAAAATCTTTAGTTAAAACCCCACATATGGAAACTGGACTCCCCAACAGTAGCCACCTTCCCAAGTAGGACAGCAGTTGGGTCTGCAAAAACTGCAAAGGAAAGCCATGAAGATCATACCAGAGTCTGAGGTGTTTATTTGTCTTTCAAACTTTACATTTTACAATCTGAGAAGAATTTCTGTGGGAAGAAAGCCAAATCCAGAAAAGACACTCCTCTACGACACCGCCAATCAGGATTGGGATTCATAATGTTTGGAAAACAAAAACATCTATTCTGAAGGTCAAACTCAGACAGCTTGTTTTTGTATTGTTTGAAAATATGCTAACATGGCCATTTACATCAATGCACAATGTAATTGTTGGCACAGGTCGTAGCAGAGATGTTTCCTTTTGTCACTAAATGGCAATTTCATCAGTGGGGGAATCCACTATATTTACCTCTCGTCCAATAATAACAACGACTTAACCGTTTTTTGTTTTTTTTCATTCTTGTTTTTTTATTTACAGTACCTTCGATACCAAGTATCCAAGTTAAACCGGATACAAAGACTCTACCAGTAATGTTCTGGCACCAGACACTCCCGGAAACCCCTGATGTTTTCATTGCCATGATGGACAGATTTCTTGTGGCAACTTGAGGAGGACCTAATCAATATTACAGCAGAAGTTTTAATCCTTTACAGAAGCAATGTGTTCAGCAGGCTTTAAGCACCTGGGATGCCTCGGTCCTGGCTGAAGGATTTGAACAGGTTAGCATCTTGCAACAGGAGTCACAGATCACTTCAGGTTTGTTATGACATATGTTTGTAAAATAGTACATGGTGACAGTAGGTGTGATCCTCAGACATTATTTACATTTTTTCACAGTCTCACTTCAAAGTCAAGTTCAGTCAGTTTAACACAAACACATTTTATGATCCACAATAGTCTGGTTTGTGAAGTGTGTTCATATAAACTAA
This sequence comes from Craterocephalus amniculus, assembly GCA_036024015.1. Taxonomy (NCBI): domain Eukaryota; kingdom Metazoa; phylum Chordata; class Actinopteri; order Atheriniformes; family Atherinidae; genus Craterocephalus; species Craterocephalus amniculus. The sequence continues at coordinate 10,824 of JAVQJG010035847.1, forward strand.
TAATTAATAATATAAAGCCCCTTTTCCACTTGTACTTACCCTGATCTACTCTATTCTACTATTCTCTACTCTCCTCTACCTGATGACTAGTAAACAACTATGTAAAAACTTTGTAACCTTTTTGCATTGTAATTCCAATAGAATTTAGTATGCAAGTGAAGTGTACATGACGTAGCCTATTCTGCAAAACCTTTTAGTGATGTAAAACTTCCCCTGACTGTTTCATGTCCAAAAATGCCTGTCTACTTAACTATAAATCTCACAGCTATAGCCTGTCAGTTAAAAACCAAACAGCTGTTAATGAAAGCCTTTTATTTGTTCCTCATTGGACTACTATGTGATTTGTTTGGAAGCCATAGCAAACTCATGGCAAACTACAGTTTGTCTCTTGTGTGTTATTGCCCGTCAGCAAACAACAATCATACAGGCACTGCTACCAGTGTTTTTTGAAAATAGGGTTGAGAGTCACTTTCAAGAGACTTCACAATATTAAGCTAAACACTGGGCTCACTCTCTCTGCTTGAACCTCAGTGGAGTGAGTACTGTCAGTGCTTACTCGACCTAAGAAACCACAAGTAGAAACACCCTGAAACCTTGTAGAATCGAGTAAGGGTAGAGTACTATATTTGGAAAAGGGGCTTGTTTGGTGTGCTACAGGAACCAACCGATTGTATGAAATCTTCTCTTCGATTCAGTCCTTCATCCTGAGCAAACATCGGGTGGTAAGTTGCAGTGGAGAGGAAAAATTCTCTGAAGACCTCCAGCAGAACCAGACTCAGGAAAGAGCTCATCTGCCTCCTATGGCACAGAATACATTTGTCTCAACTGTTTGTTATATAATATCAATGTTTTTTAATGATTTGTGGGCATTAGTGGCCTTTATTTGACAGCATTTAGCAGAAAAGGGGGTCAGAGAGAGCAGGGAATGACATCCAGCAAAGGGGCCAAGGTCAGGACTCAAATCTGTCCCGCTGCATCGAGGAGCTATGGCCTCAGTTCATGGGGTGGACGCTCAAGCATTTAAGCAACAAGCTGCGCCTACGGTCAATGTTCTATTCTTTTGTGGTAAAAAAAGGATTACCTCCACCAAGAGCTGGATTTTCAAACCATTATTCATTAACGGAATTACAACATGTTGATATGCATTGAAAGTATGAATTGTAATTGATCAAGGATTTACCATGTGTTGCGTGAGTAAAGATTCATACTGCAATTATGCTAGAATTAAATACAAATGATATAAGTTTAAATTTAAATAATTGCATTATATTTTGTCTTAAAAAACAAAAACCTAAAAGAACAGAGACTGTCAAAAAAAAGAAGTCCTTTTAAATAAAGGCCACCTTTCAGTAAGAACAAAATTAGATCAGTTTCTGTCAGAGCTTTTCTTTTTCCTTCCTGTAAAACCAACCCCAACCCCTCAATTTACAATTCCAGCAGACACTTAGCTCATATTTTTTCTTTAAATGATTTGCTGAGCATTGCCTCATTTGGACACTGAAGACACTGCTGGTGGGAAAAAGCACATCTTTAGCAATCTTAAAATGTTACATACCCATTAATCACAGTATTTGTTAAGACAGGAATTTGTCTTGTGGTATTGGCACTGATGCAGACCGACAATTCATCCAGCAATAGTGATGCGCAATTGAGCGAAGGCTTGGCAGTGAGTCAGGCGGGGGGGAGGGGGGGTTACAAAGTGACACCTGAGCCGGCGCACATCTGGTCTCGGGAGTTAACGTTCTCCCCAGGCTGCATGTGGTTTTCATTAGGGCTACATGCTGCAGGGTCAACCTCTTGCCTGTAAGGAGAACCCCCCAATAACCCCCCCCACATCTGGAATCCTGCTGGATGCTTCCAGCAGGCTCAACTTGACCCACTTCTAGCCCTTGTAGTTGTTTTTCTCCCCTCTTTTTTCCTTTGCGGTTCACTGGCTGCCTTTGCTGCCTTTAGGTCGATGTAATGTCAAGCACAAGCAACAAGCTAGACTGTTGAGGACTTGACTTAGAGCCAATTACAGTACGTAGTCCCACATGAACCATGTGACTTCAAGCTTAACCAGCTATTAGTCTGTAACATGAGTTTAATATCATAGCAGGAGAGAGGAAATAATTGCTATAAAGCCCTTAAGATGAGATCATGAAAGTCAGCTGTTTTTCTTGGCCATATTGAAATGAATGACTATGTCCAGACTTGTGAAGTCCCTTATTTCTTGTCAGACCTGAAGATTTGGTCATGGTTAAATAACATTTCACACCAATGTATCTTGTCCCACTATCAAAATTTTTTATTTGCTTCACAGGGATGAAGTTAAAAGTTGAGTAGCAACTTGATCTTCTGCATCAGAACAACTTTAGCATATTTTTAATAAGCCCACATAACAATCAGAGCAAAACCAACATGTCTGATTATCAGCAGGTACATGTAGCTACTCAGAAATATTGGTTGAACAGATCAAGGTCAATGGCAAAGTACACTTATGCCTCCGGGAAAATTCATGCGTCGCTGCATGTTTCACAACATACTGTGCTCCAGAAGGATCACAACTCAAATGTCCGTGTCTATTGTAAATTTTCCTCTAAGTAACTTACTGTATTTCTTAAGTTTCAATTTCTCACTTTCTTAATACTTAATTTCTTAATTTATTTTTGTACATAATATACTTTTATTCTACTTTCATTACCATTTATTGAAACCTACTTTAAATTTTGCACATTTACTACTTTCTTTGCACTGTTCTGTGCTGTTGTAACAAGTGGTTTTCTCCACTGTGAGATTAATAAAGTATCATCTTACAAAAACATCAAAGTGACAAATTATGGCTAAAAACATGATTAAAATGAGAATGAAATAATAATGAAATAATCATATAATCAAAACATATTCATAATTATAGAGCAACATAAATGCTGGTAATGGAGTTTTTGGGACTGAGGTATGTTCTGATTGCTGCAGGCACAAAGGACCTCCCATCTTCTGCTGCAGAATTCTACCATTGAGTGTGAAACTTGCCTCATTTTCGGAGGATTGGACAGGTTGGTACATTGTAGATCTGGTCAGTCTTTTTTAAAATCAGCTAACCACACATCTGAGTAGCATAGGCCTGATAAACGCCAATGATCCCATTGGATTAACCAATGCAGTTTTTCCTCATCCTGAACCTGCAGGTTCAAAGAAAACAGATGATACCAAAAGAAACTATCCAGGGTAGCCCTATACAAAACATCTGAAAAATGCAGCTATCTAATCTGAAATGATACAATTTCATGAAAAATAAACATACTTTGTGGCAGTTTCTTCACCTTATTTAATCCACAGTCCTTGAAAGTCAGTGATATTGATCCCCAAATATTGATACATTGTTTTAATCCTAGAAGGGGAAACAGTTATGCCTTTCTTATTAAAATCAATAACTCTGTTTTGTTTTCTTTACAATAATCTCAAAACAGTTTTTAGCACCACACAAGGTATTTTACACAAATAATAATAGACAGAGAAGAGCTGTTATGTAAGAATGGAGGTCACAAGTTTTCTTTGAGCTGTTTGAATTTGAAGGATTTTCAGTGACAAACACATTAAATTACTGTTAACGTTTATTGTTCGCTTTCAGAAACTCAAAAACCTGCTGACCAAGATAGCTTCAATGAAACAGCTTTGATGGACATTAAAGCAATACCGCAAAAGTTTCTGACCTTTAAAATTATCAAATCTTAACTTTTTTAGTCACATTCCTTGAGCCATTGTTACCCTGCAGCAGCCTAAAGCTGACAAACTGCATTTCACAACATTTTTCCAGCTCAGAGCATCATGTCACAATTGAATTTTGCTTCACAATATCACTGGATATCAATATAGTTAAAATAATAACAGCACACAAGAGGAAACGAGAGAAAGTGACAGAGCAACAATTAACAGCAAAATCATCTAGACTAGCTTAGACTAGCAATAGTTCTTACAGCCAGAGCTTGAATACGATATAATTGAAAATGTGCCCTGAAGTTTTGCGTACAACCTTTATTGTTACTTTTTATTTTTTATACCATGAATCCTCCAAAGTTAAAATAATAAAGTCCTAATTAAAAGAGCTGGAACATCTAACACCTACCATTGGAGAATGTGTTCTCACCAAATATTTTTCTGCATTATTTTATTATAATCTTGCATAATGTCAACCAAATACAAATGAGAAGCTCAGCTTCAAAATCTCTGATGACTAACAGAATTTTCTTAAGTCTGAAAATGTGGGAGAGCACAAAGAAACCAGGAAACACATTACATGAAAGAAAAAAAAAACTGTCATTCTACAAAGATCTATGAGCAATTTGCACCCCGCCCCCTGAGCTTTTACAAAAGTGAAGCCGTTTGTTTTAACTTGCCACTGTATAAAATTACAGCTAATATACGAGCCCTATTTGTCATAAGTGGAGTTTGCATGGTCTTTCAAAGGCGCTCTAACAAAAGATCTATGGTGGAGGAAATGCAGCATCCACATTTCAGCCCTGCTTAGAGTAGGAGACAATGATTAATCCATTTCTCTGACATTTGACTCCAATATACCCCACACTCATGAACAACACCACATCCAATAAAGACAAGAAAAATCAGCTCTTTTACACCACTGGTGGTAACGGTGCTACGCATTGACAGAATTCTTCCAAGTAATGTCTTATTATTGCTGATGTATCTGCTGCTGGCAGGATTTATACTAAATCATCCCATAAGTTGTGGCCATTTTGAGTTTTTGTGTAGCCAGTACTCTAAAGACAATGGTTGGTTTATTAAAGTGTGTTTATTGAATTCCCAAAGCAATCTCATATCTCTTGTCTCTTTTCTCTTCTATGTTGTTTCATACACATTGGGGTTCATTTTATCTGCTTGCCTTCAGGAATATAAAAGATCGTGAAACACATGAAAGTTGTCAGAATTAAATTTGAGTCACTTTAGAACCAAAGCTGTGTAGAATTTGAATAAATATGTGCACATCTAGAAATGCAGTTTGGGACAATTTGTGAGAAGCTGCAGCACCTTGAAAACAGAACAAGCTACAGTAGAAATTTGTCCTTGTTCTCAAGGCTGCAGGTCTCTATATGGAATGAGCCGGTTGACCCGGCTATTTTTTATTTGACGTGAAACTTGGTCCATGACAGTGCATCCATATCTTTTGTTACTGTGTGTTGGAAACTTTTTGTTCTTTTTCACCACCTTGATCAGCTGTTAATTAAAGCTGTGATTCATTCTGCATCATTAGAGATGCAGAGGTCACAGGTTCATGATTTCAGACGTTATCTATGCCCAGGAGAAAAAAGTTTGGCCACTCCGATGTGTCAAGAATTGTCCTCAATCACATCCGGTGAGAACAAAATGGCATCATTTTGTTGTCGGCACCACAAGAACAAGAACAAAGTTTTCGCTTTTAGTAATCAAGCAGACACCAACGAAATTGCAGTGAAAACGTTGTAAAATTTGAATACTCAGTTTTTAAGTTTGTTTTGCAGTTGAAGCCATCTTTTACTAGTTACTATCAAACTGAGTTGGTACCTTTCCATGAACGGGTTAATAAAAACCATATGTTTGGGTGAATGCATTAAACCCTAAATACTCAATATTTTAAATGTTTACTAGACAAAATTCCTGTCATGTAAAAAGAGAAATTGCACTTTACATACCAAAAAACACACTATGCAGTGAAGACAATATGCTTAAAAATATACAGACTAACCCTGATATTCTAAATAAAGTACAAAAGTAATGACGAAGACTTGTTCATATTTGGTAAAATGAAAGTACTTTGCTTTTATTTCATCAAGGAATTTAGTAAGTTTTTACTTTTTGTATATCACTAAACTTGTAAACTAATTAGTTCATTTAAAAAAAAGGGTTAACCAACATTTCTTTATGAATGCATCAGGCCTTCATCGTCATGAGTTCAGGACTTACACTTTACCTCTGCTTGTACTTTTTCTACAGCTGAACACATGTTTCCTTGTACCAGTAGTGATTTCCCATGTCACTGAAGCTTCGCTCTGCATGTTCATACAATGACGACCTCAGCTGGCAGGCAGAGAGGTCACTGAAATCCTGTTGCATTACATCACCGAACCACACATAAAAAGCTCATGTTTACCAGTCCTGCTGCTCTGTGCTGCTTCAAAAACAGTAGAAGCCAAACACATAAAATCAGAGTGACTTTCTCTTGGCAGGAAGCTCCAGTGTTGCTGTTAAGTAGACAGTTTGGATTTTGATTTGGAGTTATGTTGCTTCCCTTGAACAGAAACTGCCAATAACCTTCTAGTGCACTGCATTCCAGCCGTTATCTAACATGGCGTTCCCATTGACGGATTCCCTCCAGCAACTGCAAGCGCTGCTCTGTTACTCTTTTCCCTGAGATAAACACTTCAGGGGTTGATGGAGTTCAACAATCATGCAGACTCGGGCTGAATGTTGAATGACTAGTTTGTAGCTTTTTCAGACAAATTACAATTATTTAACTGTGGTGTTTTTAAGGACATATGCTTATTAAAAAAATTCAAACAGGATAAACTTTTATATATTACTTTTATTTCTGGACTGTGAACATACAAGGCAAACAATGAAAGGTGAATTAAAAAGTTTAAAAGGTCTTGAAATAAGAAAAGTGAAAAACATGGAATTGGTGAAAAAAAAGTCCAAGTAGCCTACGAATGAGATAAAATTTAAAGGAAATATCTGTTTTCTGACTAACCAGAGAAAAATATTGGATGACAGTTATGTATAAAATCTATTTAACATAATCAGTTTTAAATAAGGTTAAAGCTTACCAAACAGCCAAATAGCAAAAGTAAATGATTTTGTCTTGAGGTGTTAAAATAGGTTGTTTTTTATTAAACAACTTATTTTCCCCTATTCAGCAGTCATGCATCTCTTTTTTGTTTTCTAATTTGGTCTTTCTTCATTTGGTCCTCAAGACTGAGTTTATGAAATTTATCTTGTTTGTTTTGGTTGATTGTCATTTTGCATCTCAACATAATTTGTTTTAGCTCAATTTTGCTCCAACTCACATGCTGTTGTTTGGTCACAAACCAGAGTTTGCAAATATTTGAAATCAAACCACAACAACTCTTCAGACTTAATAGGAAACTTTTTTCTCCAACGATGAAAGCATAAAATGAAAGTAAAATGATTATTTGAAAATGGAAAAGACAAAATAAATAACTGTGGCGGAAGCGACGCGACCACGCAGCGCCGTCGCAGCAGATAGCCGCCATTAAATCCTTCGGAACCCCTTTCACCAGCGGCGCCGCGCATAGGTTTCTGAAGCGCCCCAGAAAGTACGCGGCTGTTCTATTTTTACCGCTTGGCGCTTGGAATCCAAATCAATTTGAGCTGATGGGATCATGCAGGCAGGAAGTCAGTCGATGAAAAACAAAGTGGATCCGGTGGATTTTAACAATAAAACACTGTATATCGTATTTTACAGTGAAATATCAAGCCTCCCGGCCAAGTTCTCCTGTAAATGCGTGGTGCGCTGAAGAACCATCTCTCCCCCAGATAACTTCAGCCCAGATCTTTCTAAATAATGTCTTGATAAATAATGTTTAATTAGTGCACTGCATGGAAGTATATTTATGGTGAAACAGGTCTTGTTGTCATCAGTGGTTTCGGATGTCTGATATCTGAATGGTTGCACACAGCAACGGATTCGCCAGCAGAGCGGAATATGAAAACAATCTGACAGCAGCCGGTGCTGCAGCAGCGTGGAGTGAGGTGAATAAATTAATAAATATAGGCAGGGGGAACTCCGAGGGAAGCTGAAAACCCGTGGTATTTCCAGCGATGTTGTGATGAGTCCGAGATGACTCCGAGCTGCGGAAAAGTCGCAGCGCTGGCTGTGGGAGATGGTGCCAGGCGCAAAGCGCCCGCGCGACTGCTAGGTCGTGCCCGCGCGACTGCTAGGTCGCGCCATGCTGCCATGTTCGGTGGGTTTTGGGGGTAAGATTGTTTTTGTCTGATTTGGGTCATTGTACCCTGTGATGGACAGGTGACCTATCCAAGGTGAACCATGCCTCTCGTCTGCTAATTGCATGCAAGTACATGCACGCAAGTACAGTACATGATCTCATATTCAGACCAATTAAAGAGTGTAAAACAGTTCATCTCAGTTGCAAAACATTTGACGTGTGTCATTGTTCTGTTCCAGATGCTTCGATATCTTCATTCTTCAATGAGTACGGAGCTGTTCAGACTTTCAGGTGCTGTTGTCAAGTTCCACATATTCACACCAGCCTTTCTGATTTTAAATCTAGTCCGTTTTCTCAATAAGTCCATTTACTTTGGGGAACTATGAATGCACAAACTCTGGCTCCGATCCAAAAAGCGGATTCGTTCCACCTAAAATTGCAAATCTCCATTTGTAATTTTTTGACCAAATACAGAAAGCGGAGCAGGAAGCAAAGGGCATTGTGGGCTCAGCTCACAGTATTGTGGGTAAACAACTAAAACACATAAGCATGTGAGGTGGTAGACAGCTCTGGCGGGGAAAAATGGCTCAGATGTGGAAGAACTCTGTAAAACCTCTGTTATGTGTTGGAAATAGAAGTTTTCCTGCAATAAATGAACACATTTTCTAGTTCATTGTGTGTCACGTCTTCTCCTTCATTAATTCTTGATGCAGAGTAAAATGTTATTTTAAAGGTCCAATTTGTTTGAGTAGCGTAGCATGAAATCTAACTACATCCAGAAGAACGCTGCACCCCCCAACTGAAACCAACTCCTTTATCGTACTGAGTCTAGCAGACTATCCTGGTGTGAAAGCAACCTTGAATAAAAAACGGGTCTATACTCGACACCTGTATCAACTAAGAAAAGAATGGATTGTTTTGCAATTTTTCCCCCCTTTTTGACCAGAATATGATGAATCAAGCCAAAATAACCAAATCAACACTACCTGATTAACACTCAGTATAGATGTAAACTAAAAAAAAACAAAAAAACTCAAACTTTTTCCTCTTGCGTGTTAAGACTCTTTTGTAGTCTTTTGTAGCGCCCCTGCTTACTGTGGGAGCGACTCACTTTTAAGCCCAGCTCTGCGGCTCCACGCCAACTGCTATTTGGCTGTGGAGCATTATTTGAATTCACACGCATTTAAAGGGGACATGGCAGGAGCAATTTCTCAGCACTCCAGGGGTGTTCTCACTGTTTGGAGAGGAGATGGTGTGTGTGTGTGTGTATGTGGGGGGTATTTTTTGCTTGGCTACTGGTAGCTCTCAGAGGGAGTGCTTGGCAAATCAGATCCTAATGGAAAGAAATGTGAATGTTCTGATTGTTACTGATTCACAACATGGCTCGCAGATCTTTATAAGGGGGGGTTCTTTGGCAGCTTTAGAAGGGGTGAAGGGCATCACAGGCTTTTATTCCTCTTTCTCTTCCTCTCTGTCTCTCTTATCTGTTTTCCTGGCAGAGCTGAGCTGTTAACTGGATCACAGTCTGCGAGAGAAAGAATGATTTCATTCAGCATGGTGGTGGCATTCTTCTGCAAGTTCTCCCTGAAATTGTACGGGCCCTTGTAGGGAAAAGAGGAGGGCTACAATAGCTGCACAGTCTGGCTGCCTTTCTGACAAAAGGATGTAATGTGGTTGGAGACCACGAGGCATAAATGAAATGCTTGTGTCATGTGTCAGATATGTTCAAAGATAGAAAAGGGGATGCCATGTAAATTTCTGTTTTGGTTCATTTCAGGAGATGACAGCCTGTGTGGTTAAAGAAGACATAAAATCCTGATTTATAGTAGCCTTAAAGCAGATTTCTCACAGCTATTGATAGCTAATACTTCACTGTAACTTCTCTAAAATGCCATGTCCATGTTTTTGTTTGCCATATCTAGATTAAAACATTGTTTTGGTATAGCTTAAATTGTTCTAAACATAATTATCCTATTTAAGCCTCATGCTATAACCCTGCCTAAATGTGAATAAAACATTGCTTTTCTTCTGGAATTAATCATACCACCGCTTTGTCTCCAACCATGGCAGAGCAGTGCTGCACAAATTATTGCTCAGATCAAGAGACATGGACATAAACCTCTCCGATACAGGCCAAGGAGCCCTGGCTCCCTGTCAGGTTCTTGTATTGATTCTAAAATTTTACTACTGACTTTAAAAGCTTTAAATAGCCTTGTGCCAAAATTAATTGCTGACCTCTTGTGTCTGAGTAACCGTAGACAGAAACAAAGTAAATGATAGCTTATTAGCCCTCCACCACCCGGAAGATGCCAAGCAAAAATAAAATTGTCAGTCTTGCTTCCTTTGATCAGTTTTGTCTTAAGTATTAAAAATATGCACCTGTATTTTTTTTCCTTCCTCTGATGCAACCAGACGCCCCCCAAAATCTGATGGCAGTACATGTGGAAAATAACATTCGCAATCATGTGAAACTGTTGCTAGGTTCAAATTTGAGCTGTCATGCTCCAGCAGCAAACGACGAAAGGAAGACTGGTGACATGGAAGAGAAGTAAGGAGGATGTGTGAAGATGATGAAGAGGAGGAGGAAGAGTGAAGCCGTGTGAAGCCTCGCTGTGTCTTCTTGTAAGAATGCACCCTCTGAACTGGATGACACATGCAGACAAAACAATCTGTATGTGTGAATCAAGACAGTTTAAATGGATTCTTTCTGATGCTGCAAGAGTGTGTGTGTGTGTGGGGCGGGGGTGGGAGAGTGAGAGACAGACAGAGAAAGAGAGTTTGTGGGAAATCTGCATAATGTCGGGACTTAAATTTGAGTTTATGAAGTGTGTTTTTACACCTCGTGTTTTTGGTCCGTTTCCAATAAACTAGTGAGTTAAACTCTGTATCAGTCCTGACTGCAGGACTTAATGATTCAGTCTGTTGATATTCAACACTATAAATGAACTAGCCTCCTAAAGCCTCTACTTGATTGTGTGTCTGAGAGCCATCTGATCCTTTTCAGGCCTTCAGATAAGGTAAATACAACCTCACATGAACAACACATGAGATGTGTGCTACTTAAAGGAACTATACCTGATAATGTTTTAATCTTTCTAAGAAAAATAGTTTCCTAGGTGGTATAGTATGTGGTAAAAGGGGTAATTTCATTACAATTAACGACCCATTGATTGCGCATAAGTACGAGTTTAGTTTACAAAAGCGGCTAGTTTTTTTAGCATTGGCGTGACGCGCTTTCTCTGCCTGGTTAATTTTTGGAACGTCCACACTCCGATCAGCCAGTAATAGTGTTCCCCTAGTGATCCGTGGTCAAATTATGAAAGTTAAACCCCTTAGCGAAGAAAAAGCGTCACACAAAAGCTAAAAAAAAAATAGCCGCTATAACTAAGCTAGCCGGACGTGAAATCGGGTATAGTCCCTTTAAGAGCCTGCAGGAAGTCGTCTGCTCTCCAATTAGACAGTTTCATTTGTCATCATCAAATCAGATAGAGATGTAAAGAATGGGCCAGTAATCTGCATCTGCAAAGATCCATGAACAGATGTTTGCAAAAGAGCTTCTGTTTTCCTCTGAAGATTCAAAGGTTTTCATGCAAATCATTTTCCACATATTCAGAAACTTGAATTTCTCAGGCAGATTATTTTTTCACAGAGTGAAAAACTTTGATTTACAAATATAAACATTGACATTATTAGCCAACTTTCATTTACAGCTGCAAATTCTTCATGCCTTCATAGTGTCCCCATATCTCTGCACATGAGAAAAAAGTCAGAACTGAATACTTGTAATAAGTTAGCTTCATGCTGAATTGATGTTGAGTGAAATGTTTATTTTCAACACTTACATAACTGTGCAGTAGTCAAGGGCAATGACCGGCACGTGGCCTGATGTAAAAGATCTGCTAAAATATCTGATTGCTGACTGATTTATACTGTTTTACCACTTCACCCACAGATATTTACTTTTTTTCAGTAGTTCTGAGTTGCTTGTGAAGTTCTCATAGTAAATTACCTTTGCTCTCTTGTCAACATCATTTTGTAAGATTAGGCGTAGTAATACATTCCCATTAGGCTGTTAAACATGATATATGACATCCGTTTTGTTTGTTTTCCTGAAGCATATACTAATGATAAAAATATTAATGAATATAGTGATTGAAATTGAACGCACATGCACATATGAACACAACTAATTAATTTGACATAACTAGTCAACGCACAACAAAAACATGAGCGGTCTTGTTTAATGAACTGATTTTTTTCTCTGTGAAATGATGTGTGGCCACGGTTGAGGCGTCAGCCTCGTCACTAAAGGGTGGAAATGTCACTTCAATCAAAAGTGGTTTCAATTAAAGTTATTTTACCTTGCTTGATGAGAGAGCTGGAGGTACTGAAGATAAAATCTGTAAGATATTACCAAGGCTCCGGCAGAAAATTGAACCCCAGAATTGAAGCTAATTGAATTTGAGAATGATAAGGTTGAATGTAGGGAGCTCTTAAAGTTAGCAAGAAAAGGACGAGTAGATGGAGTTCAGAAGAAAAGGGAGGGGAAATGAGTGAGGAAGGCTACAGATTTAAATGGACAAAGATGAAGCGAGCACAGAGTGTAAAACAATTTTTTTTTAGCAGATCGAGCCAATGTAGGTCCCTGCCTTGAAAAGCTCTCTGAACACCTTATCTTTGACTTTGCAGGAGTGTGACCATGTGACAGAGTCATGACTAAATAAACAGCAGCTTGAATAATCATGTTTTATGCTACTTGTGACAAAACAGATAATGGTGCGCCGCTAAATTAATGTCCATGGGAAAACACTCATCACGTAGAGGTCAGAACATCGGTTCAACAACAGCAATCATAAGGCTGGCGAGGATTCATTGTCCTGTTTAAGGGGGATGCAGGAGTGTGGAAGCAATCAGTGTTGTTTGACTAAACGTCTTTTTTACTTTTAGGCCATTATGTGAATTGCAGTGGGGGCAAAAACTAGAATTCCATCAATTATCTCGAAGAAATCTTATCTTTGTTACATGATATCAATGCATTATTATGTTAATATTTGTCAACATTTGACATTAGAACTAATCAGTGACATTAGTGACTGGGTATTTAAAGTTTTATGAATAAAAATAAACTAAACACATTAGAGTAGGATTACAGCGATTGCTTTGACACCCTGTATTCTGTGAGATTTTCTGTTGTCATGCAACTGTTGTTTTTCAATGCTCTGTCCACAGAGTTTTCACTAAATTTACTGTAGGTTGATGAGGTGTAAAGTTTGAGCCAAATCCTCAGCTTTCACCTCTCGAGGACATCCGTTGTGCATTTTGAGGTGTTTTTAGGCTCATTATGCTGTTGCAGAAGGTATTAGCTTTTCATCCCAATCATGTTCTTGCATATTTCTCTAAGACTGTCCAGGTCTTTAACTGAATCCATTCTTCTCTGTACTTACTCTGTACTTAGCATTTACTGTGCTGCTTTTGCAACACAAGCCCAGAACACGACCTGATCCAGTGCCATGTCTAAGTCTTATAGAAGTCTTTCTCCAAGCATACCAGGCCGGTTTGTGGGCAAAACTCTTGTCTTGTTTTTGTACTTGTCTATAAAATGCATCTGGCTTATTTAGACATTTATTTAGAAATGTTTGATGCTGAATTTTGTCATGAGGGTGCAGGAAGTTTTTCTTTTTTCTTCTGCTCTATGAATGTCAAATTTGTGCAGGTGTTGCCTCAAAGTTTTCTGCTCTTGCAGAAACTATTTTACATTTGAAAGGGGGACACTAAGGTGCCTTCTTTTAATCCTTTTTGTACACTTCTCTTGTGCTAAATAAGGTATGAAGTCTATGTAAAAGTTACCCAAGAGCTCAAATATCAGACCTCAGCATGGTGCTGCTTCCTTTTTTTACCTGAGAAATATGCAAAATAGAACTAAGACATTTTTTTTTGCTGCTTTAAAATGTTGGGGAGGTTTTGTGTTAAACTTTGTCCCTGTTGGAGATCAGTTTCCTTTCATCTGTTTTCTGTTGACAGTAAAACATATGATCGCCTTCCATGGTTTTAAAAATGCCTTGGACCCTGAAGAATCCCTTGGAAATCTGGAAGAGCAGGCTTAAAGGAAAAATGTTTCACACCAAACAAAATTGTGATATGGAAATTGAGGTCGAAGCCCACTCTTCATTTTCGGTAAAGCCTTTTCTTCACTGAACTCCGGCTGTCCGGTTTCTTCGTAGATTTCCCCAGATTAGAGCAGTGGTCGGACAGTGCCTCGCCGTCTGACGCTTCCCTCTTCATGGACGGCTTCCTCTACGTTTCCTGTGGTGCTGCCAAGGCGACTTTGGATCGACGCGGAAGAGACGGTAAGTGCAGAAGCCATTTTGTAACCCCCCGGCAAGGCCAATCAATCCATCAATCCATTTGTAGGCAATTTAAGCCGCATGTTTGTCAGAGGTCTCCTCCAGTTAAGCGCCGATCAATTAATCAGTGTCAGTCTGTCAGTTGTCAAACTGCCAATCGTTTAGTCCGTTTAGCAAACAGTCCACACAAAACGATCAATTCATGTTTCTTTCAAATGCTTTTTGTATGGTCGTCTGGGAGTCGGCGTCAGACAGATGTATGTTTGATGACTGACTAAACGTCAAGTCATGGTCAGCTAAAAGAAAGTTTTAAAAAAAGTAACCTAATGGAACAATTTTAATTCAGTTCTCTCCTGAACATACCTGAGATGATTCCTCCCAAACTTTAGAATTCCCTTTCCTTTGTCCTCGTAGACAGTTTAAAACTTTTAATCAGGCTGCAGTTTCCCACCGCGACTCTTAGTTGCTGCTGCACCTCCTGCTCTGCAGTGGTCCCACTTCTCCAAACAGCTGGAGCACTTGCGGGGCCCATGGGTAATTAGGAGAAGGAGCCGGCTTTGGGCACTGCCTCTGGGAGAGGGGGTTATTTTGAAAGTGGAGGAATGGGATAAGGAATAGGGGGATGGAGGAGAAAACAGTAGCTGCCACTTGAATAAGTGGAGCCTCATTCATGTTGAACAAGACATCCATCTCTATTTCCATCACCTCAGTCACCCTCAGCCCTCATCGGCGGTTGTTCATGCTGGCTAATGAACAGAGCCGAGGTCTGGAAAATTGCCTCTTATAGGAGCTGGGGAGAAATGTTGTCTGGGTTTCTCTTGAAAATCTCATTATCTTCACAAATAAAACACATTTTTGTTCCATTTGAGAAAAAAAACTTCCAACATATTGAAATGTTAATTTTAGTGTTTTGTCAGCACTTGTATTGATTATTATCATAAGCTCACAAAAAGAAATAAAATTGTGCCATCTTTGTGACAACAAAGTCTTATTGTTCGAATGAAGCGAGTATATCAGAAATGCTGCTAACAGTGAGAAAAATAGAACCAGATTTGGCATTGAAACCACATAACTATATTAAAACATCTCATAATTTATTATAAACATTTTATGTATACTGTAAAATTACTCCTATTTCTAAAATAATTGAATGAAATCCCCCTGTGCGTTTGTGTAAATAAGTGTGTAATACAACATCGCCTTATCTTAGCCTCATAAAGTTTCATTGAACAGTTATTTGTTTGTTTTCTTTCATTTCAAACATTTTCTTTCATTTTGAGTTTTGTTGCAACTTACTTGCTTTATATGATGATGATGATGTTAACCCAACATTTCTTAAGCCTTGCTTTGGTTTAGTAGTTTAAATTCTCCATTTACCACCTTTTGACCATGTTTGGTGCTGGCAGGTAGAGACGATCTGGCTGAGCAAGGTTATCTAAATTATGTAAATCTTCTGAGAAAACCAGTAGGAAAGTGAGAAATGAGAGGTTTTGGGTGGATTTCAAAACTAGTTGTAAGCAGAAAAACACTCAGACTTTTTTAACGTTAACAGCAGTTTGAGTGAAAATTTTCTGCCACTAACATTTATCCAAGCACTCTTAGAGTTTTTATATTTCAGGGTAATGTTTTGATGAAGCCTTATTAGTAACCAAAGCCTCCTAAAAAGCCTCCTTATATAAGATTCAGCTAATAAGCACCTTGTTAGTTCCTCTGTTTCTATGCATTAATGGCTGTTTTACTGCAGCTGCTGAAAATTTCAGAGACGTTGGTTTAAAACTCAACATCTTCCAACTTCTTCAATCAAAAAGGAAGCGCTGTCAGGACGGCGTGAGCACAGGGACACGAGGTATTTTTGAATGTACTACAGGATGCCTTTCACTCCCAGGCTAATGGTTTGATGGTCTATAGATGTGCCTGACTTCTTAATAATTCATAGGTTGCGCTCAGGGCTTTATTAAAGCACTCTGCTACAATGACTTATTTCTTTTTCTATTTTAAAGCATAGACACCTCCTATCGGCTTTTGTGCCTTCACTCATAGGCGCAACAGAAATAGTGGGACACAGCGTAAATACACAATATTGTCAGTTTTGATCTGGCTTATAATACGGTTGAACCTTGTTTTTTTTTTCATTTTTTTTTTTTTTTCAAAAGTGTGTTGAGCTCCACGCCATATCCGGTGGAGATGGTCATCTCCAGCCCCTCCCCTCCTATATCAAGAGTGTGTTATTGCTTTGTGTGGGCATCTGTGTGTCTGTAAGTCTTGGAAGAAAAAGGGAGACAGTAGGCAGTTGCCGTCTGAAATGGTGAGTGGCAGCAGGGAAATGGCACCCCTAATTTCTGATTAGTTAAGTCTTTTCCTCATCAGCAGCTCTCTGCTTTTTGCCTGAAACAGAGACAACTACCAAAGGATGGATGGAAGGATGGAGGGGGCTGTAGAACTAAGTTGAATTATGTTTTATTGAGCCCATTTACTTCCTGCTGCATGTTGGACTCAGCTGTTGGATAAAAAACTTTTTTTCTTTGAGTTTTTTATCTAAAATATCTCTCATCATCAGCGCTAAATTACTGGAATTTTTCATATAATCACATCATTCTGCTTTGTTTAATATTTCACAAGAAGTTCACTAAGGCTATTAAGAAGTTTGTCTTCATCGCATATCCATTTTGTAGCGATTACCAAAACAACCAAACAGTTGTGCTGCACTGAATCCAGAATTAGATGGCATGTAGTTTTTTTTTTTAACCTTATCATATGCTGTATCTGTCCATCCCTGCCTGTAATGAAGTGAACTCCAATTCTGGCACGGACAGATCGTTCAGATCCCCTCAGTTTCTCGATTTCCATTTCCAGCTCCCCTGACAAGCTGTCCACCAGATGTCTTCATCCCAGATATTTTAGTCTGATGGCTAGATAGGCAGAAGAATGGTGGAAGAGGTGGATGTAGGAGAGTTAGTGAGGGAAGGTTCAGCAGAAAGGAGCACAGCCTTCTATTTTGATGCGTGCCGAAATGAATATCTATGAGCTCGATAAAAACAAAAAAAGTTTAGTGTTTAGTGGGACATCGGGAATATCTCTGTTGAGAATTAAATTGGATACAAATGCAGAATCAGAACTTTAGTTAAAAGAGAGGTTGTTCTCTAATATGAACCATTTGGCGGGTAAACAATGAAACATTTAACTGCCACATTGGCTTAATTTGTCTAATCAGCCTGCTCATCTTCCACACTTACAGCATTTAGCCCATTTTACAAATTCCTGAAATAAGAGCGGGAAAAAAGGCATAAAAAGAGAGATAGAAGTTCCACATTAGATTTGGAGGCCTTCTTTCCTCTGGAAAATACTATGCATTGAGCTCTATTGGCATAAAAACTAATTGGCCCAATTTATCTGGTTGAGGCATGCACCACGGTTGGCTTCCGCTAGCGTTGTCTCTTGCGGCTTGTTGTGGACCCCCGTGGAGAACGGCTGGGCCACGGGGCCGTTGCTGTGTGTGGGGGAACAGCTGGCAATGGACGCAGCTGCCTGATTGTAAATCAAGCACTATTGTTCACCACACTGCGCTTGTGTAAAAGCTAGTGGTGTCCCACCTGCTAAGGAGATGCTGAACCACTAACAAAGAAGACAGAAGGATGCACATCTTTGGTTGATGTGCTGATTCCTGAAAATGCCAGTTTCCTGCTGAAATGTCTGAGAGGGATTCAGATTAATTCACTGCTTTTCCCATGATTCAGAAAGCAGTTCAGTATTAGTTTCAGCCTAGTCCTTTGAGTGGGGGAAAGTAGAGGATCAATCACCAAAGGGAGTGTTCAGTCTCTGGTGAACATTGAATTTCTTTTACAAAATTTCTTCCACATGTTCAAAAACAAGTTTGATGGGGAAAAAGAAATGTTGGCCTTGTCACAACACTGGTTGAAAAGGGAAAAGCAAACTTTATTAACCAAATTCAGAGTTAAAAAATCTTTAGCAGTTGTTAAAAAGTGAATCCAAATTCAGATTATTCAGACAAGTTTGGGCACAGTAAATCTACTGTTCCTGACAGGAGTTATGTAGCTATGAAGTACCTAAATGCAGCTAAAGTTTCAAAGTTGTGCAGCCAAACAGTGAGCATGTACTGTATGGGAGCAGCAGCCTTGATTTGCCTGAGTGCTGCTGGCTGCTGCTTGTTTGTATGCTCACTCGGCCCTGCTCTGGGGGATTGTAGCTAGTGCTTGCTGGCTCAGCAGAGCCCAGTCATACCAGCTAAAGGCTAGCGCTTGTCCTGGGAAGCAGCCACCTACAAATCATTAGGTTGCCTTACATGTGCAATGTGCCATATAAATGTATTGCCTTGTCTGCCTGCCTCTACTGTCCCTTGGCTGACATCTTCTCATGGCTGGTGTAGCGTAGACTACTGTGATCCTCTCTTCACATAGTAAAAAGCTGTACAGTCTGGCCTGTTTTAGCTGGGTATCTTTTGGAAAGGTCTAAGTTAGTAGCATGCAAACTGTAGTTGAGTTGCACCACCTGAAGAATTAGAACATACAAGGAAAACTGGGAACACTGGTAGGTTGGAGGCCAAGCAGCTGATAAAAGTCTTGAAAATAAGTCAGAATAAGAAAGAAAGCATTCAATAGGTCCTCTTAAAAAGATTTGGGAAACAAAATATTGCTGAAGTTTATTCTTTTCTGCTGCTCACTCTTTTAGTATTGCAGCTGGAATATGAAACCATGCATTGATTTTTATGGTGATTTGATGAGCACCTTGAAACATATGGTAAATAGTGGTAAGCAGAAAAATATTTGACATGTTTACTATTGGATTTCAAAGTCATTTAATAAACATTCATGGTCAATGTTTGTATTCATTTTAGGATACATAAAATTGAGGACTGTAAAATATGAGTCTGAAGGCAAAATTTACCAATGTGGTAAACCATGACCAGGTCATAAAGATGCAGCAAGCTTAAACTTTGCATTTGATGTAATGCAACACAACTGATGTCAGGTTTGATTTTTTTTTTGCACACTCACACTATTGCACTTTTTAGCTGCTTATTATAGTGACAGGCTTAGATGATCAAGCTACCTCACTATGGATGGTTCACATAACGAAAGGATAACTGTTCGGTTATTAACCAATTAGAGGGATGGAAAACAGAAAGATGGCAAAATTATAGAGAAAAGTAGCACAAAACAAGAACTTCACCATCTTCTTTTAAATATGATGGACATGACATTTTCTCCAAACCCTCAGTGATTTAGACACATTTCAAACAAGAGTGAAGTGTATTTCCATAATTTGCATCACCATGACAACACAGTATCCTGCTAGATAGACCGGAGTGGAAATGGCTTTAAATACCACACTTTGTCTGTTTTGCTCTCTTCGACACATAACATAAAAAGAGGCGTCTTCATGTATGGAGGATTTCAAATGGAGATGACGAATCTGCAGCTGCTGGAATAATCTTTTTCTTGAAGTGAAGTAGGGTCAGAAGGACAATGTCTGTCAAATGCCAAGTGAGAAACTAAATCCAGACGCATTTTTGCAGTTTAAAGCAGTTTGCGGAGTCGTGTCCAATTTATTTATTTATTTATTTCCTTTCATAAAACCTAAAACACACAAAGTCAGAAAAAGCAGCAGAGTGGCAGCGCAAGGGTGATGAGAGCAAATCTGACATCCTCCTTTTTCATGCTTATCACATCCTTTTTCTTTTAACATCCAGTTGTAGACACTTCCTTTTTATTGGAACTATATCTGTTCCCTGTGAAACATCACACACAGTTGGCAGAGGAATGCACAATTAGCATATTCATGAGATGAATACAGTGGGAACTTTGGAGTTGCGAGCGGCAGGGGGTGTGGGCTGGGAAGCTGTTTGCGCGTGTGTGTTTGTTGCGGAACAAAAAAGCAGATGGCACGGTGACTTTGAAAATCCAAAATTAGGTATGTTTTTATGAACTTCATGCTCATTGGCTATGTAAATCACACAGTCAGATAGTCATGAAAGACAATGTTGTGTGTTTTCCAGCTTTTCCACTGAGACAATGTTTGTTGATTGAATCTGCCTGCTACGTGGTGTCTCTAAACAGCTTTAATTTTCTCTAGTTGCTTATGTACGTTTGTCAACATATAGTATTCCATAGGTTTTATTTCTGTTTTAGATATGACATTGATTTGATTGGAGTAGGTAAGATTTTCCATAGGGACAGATCTCATATATAAGTCAGCTATATGAAGTCAGCAAGATTAAGTCTAAACAGCACACCTAAACCTGGACGCCTCCCTCGGGAGGTGTTCTGGGCACGTCCCACCGGGAGGAGACCTCGGGGTAGGCCCAGGACCCGCTGGAGGGATTATATCTCTCGGCTGGCCTGGGAACGCCTCGGGATCACCCCCGGATGAGTTGGCGGATGTGGCCGTGGAGAGGGAAGTCTTGGCTTCCCTGCTTAGGCTGCTGCCCCCACGACCCGACCCCGAATAAGCGGAAGAGGACGGTACGGTACGGTACACCTAAACATCTTTTAAAAAGTTTAAAATGATGGCCAATGTCTGCAAATCCTCTTTGGACTTTTCTTTGACAAAATTATGCATAAATCTTCTTTTTTTTCTCCACGTGTATTACTTCTGATGTCATAACTTGAAATTCTGCCCTTCAGGTGGTGGGATTGTAACATGCTGGCTTTGCCAATTCAGTTTAAGGGTTAAGCACTCTCTAAGAAAGAGAAGAAAAACAGTTGGTACATGAGAGAGAAACCTATGGTACTCATCTATCACATACAGTGTATCAATCCATGTGAGGAAGCTGAAACACGCAGACTTATCTCTGAACTTTTAAACGATTTCTCAGTAACACTGTCCCAGCTTGCAGAGAGTCATTAACTGTGTTAAACAGATTGGAGTGGCTCTAATTGTTCCAAACCAATCGCTGAAATTGCAGGCTCTAATTAATTGCCTTTTTTTGACTCTACAAACAATAGTAACTCAGTTTGTAAAATTTATCAGTATGCAAATGTATGTAACTGTTTTTAATCAAATAGCTGGGGCAGTCGTATTGAAGAGTCAGAAGTAGAATGTGTCTGAAGTTATGATCAGATTAGCAAACGGTGTGAAACAGCTCCTGTAAGTACACCCGATTAACTGGTTTAGTTACTGTATTATTAAACTATGAAGGTATGCCTGGCAATTTATTCTAGTCTAGTCTGGAACAATCAGAAGTTTTTGGTGTTTGTTAACCAATGATAGCATTAGGACCAAACCAGGCAGGTGTATTTGTAAATACAAATAGAAGAGTTTCCAATAGTTTCTAGCTCAGTGTTTACAAATGTACTTTAAAAGTTGCATCCCTAAACCTAAGGGTCCTTTGAGTGGTCCATAGCAATACAAAAACAAGGGGTCCACATAAACACATTTACACCCAGTGGGGAATTTTAAACAGGAGACTTAAACTTCCTTTTTCTGTTTCACATATTAAGGAAAGCTGTCTTTTTTTAGGGGTATAAATAAGGTTACAGTGTTTTTCAACATCCATCTGCAATAACATGTGGAGTGAACCCTAAGTTTGCTGATGTGAATTGGAAAGTTCATCATCAAAAAGAAAAAATACAGCGTTTCACAAAGTACAAGTCAAGAAACACAAAACCGAAGGAAGTGCAACATAAGGAACAAAAAACTTTGACAAGTTTAACACATATACAACTGAAAAAACATTAGAAAAAACCCAACACTGAATCCAAAAACTCAATATTTCAGAAAATACAACAAAACAAATACATATTTCCCAAGCTTTACTAAAACGTAGTTGTGCTCTGGTGAATAGTCTCATTCTTGCTGGGTTGTTACTTCATCAAGTTCTGTTTACCCGCAACGACACACATGCTACTAGATAGTTTTTATGTGAATGTTGACCCAACGTGATGCCATAAAACAAGATCTTCTTCCATCTCTTTGTAAAATGACTGCACAAACTTTTAATCATCGGTACTTTTAAGATTAATGAGTGTAAAGTACAAACTTAGACCAAACATAATGTGTGGGATTGAAACTAATACAGCGCGTCTAGACCTGAACTTCATTTGTATCAGCAGCTGTAAGGATCTAAGTAGTTAACTGTTTTTGCTCTTTGCAGCTTAGAGCTTATTGCAGTAAAATATGCATTTTCTTTCTATCCCGTTTTTAAAAATGTTTTCAACATAGGTCAAATGTAAGAAACCTGTAAACGGTAGCCAGATTGCACCAAAGTAACCAACAATGCTGTGGTTTCACCGTGTGCACATTCACAATTTACTGAAGCAAAAACATGTCAGATTCTGGTTTTCAGCAACCCCTTACACTTGGATTTTGCCAGTGAAGGTGTGAAGCTGATCCATTCACAAATGTAATCTTACACATTGACAAGCTTTTAAGAATTTGTATGCACAGGTACCTTTTTGAACGCAGAAATGTTCACATTTATTAGGCTGAGGGGTTAAAATAAAAAAATAAGATCAGTTAGGAATGTATGAATATGCATTTTATATGTGCTTGTGTTAATTTGTGTGTAGATTTGAACAGGCATTTGCAACTAGCCACATTATTATTATAATTATTGGGTCTAAATTTTATTCACTCTCTTTCAAACTTTGTCAAAGTCTGTGATATTTTTTAATTTCATTATTCCATATAGTAGGCTGCTCCTGGCTGGGACACTTTGACTTACCAATAAAGTAAATACACAGAAGAAACAGGCTTTGCTAACAATGTTTACACACTGAAGTTTTTCTCTTGGTCCATAAGCAAACGTTTGAACATTTGGTCACCAAAGTGGAAGGTTCTGCTCACTTTTCGTTGCACATGACGGCAATAATTAACCTGGTTGACAACATATTTTTACTTAAATGTGAACTTAAAGGTTAGGGTAGAAGAGGGTTTTGAATCAGCAAAACAAATAAAATATTGGAACATGCAAGTAGAGACTGTTTACAACAACAACTGATCAAAAATCTCAATAAAAAGTTGCCATTGGTTGATTGCAAGAAACAAGTTCTTTTCATCTTTACTGACATCAGTTCACCTTTCATCTGTTTTCATGGTACTTGAATGTGTGTATGTTCAGACATGGTGCGCCGTTGGTGTACATTGGAGGGCGGCTTCCTGAGTTACTACGAGAGCGAGCGAAGCCCCTCAGCCATGGGGAGAGTGGACATCAGTGAAGTGATCAGCCTGGCCGTTAACAACTCAGAGACTATGACTGGAGCTGGGTATGAATTCACACACACATACTTTTCTTAAATTTTTTTTTTTGGTCTACTTTGGTGTTTATCCAAGATTAACAAAAACATTAAAACATGAGAATTAAACTTTCATAATCACCAAAATTGGAATTATGTGGCTACAAATGGTATATTATGTTTAACATTAAGAGCCAGTGCGTCAAACACAACTTCACACATTTTGTAGGAAATGAGCCGAGTTAAGGGGGCTCTAATCTGAACCCAGTTTTTTAAATTGGCTCTGATAAAACCTCTTAAAAAGCTTCATACACAAACCCTTCACTCAATCCATAATTTAACTTACTTGAAGGACAGTCATACAACACATGAAACCTCCCCTGTGATTTATTTCTTTTATTGGCTGAATAACGACTTACTGCACGTGTAATGCCATCCCGGTTCGACATAAACACACACAAGCTTGTAAACGCAGATTTCTGCAGCACTTCTTCCTCCTCATCACATGTCTTGTTAACATAATCTCAGACAGAGCATCATTCACTTTTACTGAACCATCAGAGCTTTATGAGGCTATATTTTCCCTTTACTCTGCCAGCGATAGTGCAGCTTTAATCGCCACTTCCCGTGTTAACTTTACAGCCGCCGCCTCACGGATCACTTTCCTCACTCCGCTGTTAGATTGTGATTCAGTTGAAAAGTTACTCAGACAACAAACCTTTCCTCATTTCCACACAAAGACAAAACAGATGCTACGATCTTTTCCTTGTGTGCTGTTCTTTGTTTGTGTGTGCCTCTGTTTCAAAGAGTCTAATAATGGTTCATGATTAAAGCAGAAATCAAGACTTTAATGATGGCAGCAGATGCTACAAAACAGAAACAGTGCGTTTATTTGTAAATGTTACCTACTGTATACATCTAATAAGTAACACATCTGGCAAACTAAAACTAAAGCTTGTCTAATCAACTGGGCGAAAGAAACACACACACATACAGCCATGACAGGTACAGTAACACTGGCTGTGCACCGCCACTACAAAGCAGCTCCATTTTTAGCTTGCCGCACGCATCCCAGTTACAGGTCACAGCGTCACCCCGAGAAAGGCTATTATTTCTCTGTCGCTAACACCCTTAATGGCCGTGCGTTTCACTAGATTAAACCCTGCCTCACTCCCTCTCACTTCAGCAACTTCCAGCGTTCACAGCATGCCTGAGCACGGAGAGCACGGGGACGTCTCACCTCTTGGCTGCCTCCCGCTCATGAATATTAATGCATGCAGATGACACACTCCCACTAGCAGCCTATCACTGCGCTACAGGAGGCCGTAGGTGTCGCTTCCATTAAACACGGCATTTGGGTAATTTTACCGTGGCAGAGGACACCGTGAATTATAGAGCAACCCGAAACATACGTTTGCTAAAGTTCCATGAATATTACAAACCCACTCCCAGGGAATTAATGCAAAGGGAGTATGTTGGCTGGTGATAACTTGAGATTTTTTTTTTTTTTTTTTTGAATACTCATCTGCCTGTTTGAAGAAGAATATTTTGAAAGTCAGATTTGTCCTTCAGATCCAAAGAATTACTCTGGAAAGAATCCCCCCTTTCGTTTTTCTTGGTTTTCTTTTCTCAGTTTTTTCCCACTTCTTCCCTATTTATCACCCCCTTTTCCGCCCATCTCTACTTTTAGTTGCACCAATACAAAAAGGACTCTTTTTAAAGACTCCTAGAGGGGCTTTAGGTGAGGTCTTTGTAATTTAGATGGGTTATATCCCTAAAAGAGGCCTAGAGAATGAAAATCACTTTAAAGCTTATAGTGTAATTAAAATTCTTTGTATGTAGATAACTTTGCAGTGGGCTTTTCCAGAAAGTCATATTTCACTTAATTAATTGCTCTTTGTCTGGTTGTGAAATGCAGCAAATCTTATTTTCTTAAGTTGGAGCTGAACCTATTCAGAGAAAGAAGCAAAGCCGCAATATTGTTTTATGTTTGTACAGGTACAGAGAACACTTCAAGCTGCTCTTTGCAAAACTCTGCAACTAAATTTTTAATGTAAATTAAAGTTTAAATGTGATCCAAGTAAATGAGTTTGACTGATTAACATTATATTATGGACAATTTAATAAAGATTGTTGCTTATTGACTTTGTTAGGCGCTAACATCCAAGTACTTTGTTGACTTGTGGTTGAGGATGAGTTTGTTAAGCAGACTCTGATTTGGCTAGGTCGGAGAAGGTGGATCATCCTGCCCTAGTTTGAGATGAGGTGTTACCTCAAGAAGACATGTTAAAGTAATTGCCGCGGTCCTAAGTGAGGAAAGAGTGGAGCTGCAGGTTGACAAGCTGCTTGGTGGGTAACAGACCATTACAGGTCTGTCTTGGTGAAGAGAAAGCCGAGCCAAAAGTTGAAACTGACAGTTTACCGGTTGATCTATGTTTCTGCCCTCACCTAAGGCCACGAGCTGTGTGTAGTGAATGAGAGAATAAGATTGCCCACACAAACGGGGGAAATAGGCTTTTTTCCAAAAGGTGTCACCTCTGGCTCAGTCACTCCGGGAGGTTTATAGTAGAGCTGCTGCTTTTTTGATGAAAAGCAGCCAGTTGAGGTGGTATGGGCAAGTAAAGGATGCTGTCTCTATATCTGTTACCCATCTACTGCCAGGCCATTAGGCATATTTTTCTATGACTTCTCAGTAATTATTTTGATGAATAATTTTCATTGCCCATATTTTAACCCCCCCCCCCCCTCCTACCTGTTTGCCTCAGTGTGTAGTTTTTATCATGTAGCAAAGTTATAAAACAAAAAAATTAGTACCAGCAGGAGTTATTGCTTCTTGAGCTGTTCAATGCCTTGTTTAGAAACTAAACTTTTTCTTTTCCTACTCTTGTCCACATCACCTTAGTAATAGGTCACATAAAGCCTGCCCAGTGGCTGGTTTGATATGCCTGCTGACTTTAAAAGGGGAGTTTTAGAGGAGATGAACATAAGCAAGTCAGCTAGAAAGCAACAAGACAAGAAATCTATTTCTTTTTTTGTGTTGTGTCTTAAATTGTCAGTACTGACCCCTGGCAGATTTTTGCGCTTTGGTACCCATTATTATAGGCCGATGTGGTATCTGGCCTGTTTCCTGTCTCTTCTCTGAGGTGTCTCCAGCAAGTAAAAGCCAGGTGTTGAATCTATTCATGTCTTGCTCTGTTAATTTTGTGCGAATAGGTGAATGTGACATGTAGTGTCAAAGTGATCACATGACTAGAAGAGCACTACATGAGTACAGTCCATTCCCCATCACCATTTTTAAATGATGTCATGTCATTTTCATTATTGACCTCATAAATATTGAAGATTATTGAAGATCCAGATGTCTACAACAATGCTGGAAAAAGCTGCTAGGTTTGTCGCTATGTCATTTAAAGAAAGTCACAAAAAAACTCACTAAATATTAGTGGTGTCGCGATTCTCCCAATCTTCAATTCGATTTGATTTTCAATTTTACGGTCACAATTCCATTCTCGATTTTGTTCTCTTCTTCTTACAATACAGAGGCCTATGCCATTTTTAAAGTAGTCTAGTCTACGATCATGGTTTTAGTAATGAAATTTTGCACGATAAATCTAATTTCAAAAGATGGGCTACATATATAAGTAACTGAATTTCATTCTTGTGCAATGTATCACAAATGGCAGTAATTTTAAGTAATTTATGTACAATATAAAAGGTAAAAATCTTGTTTAGTCAATTGGAAAACAACAAAAAACAAACACAGTAACACAGATCGTCACACCCCCTCTTAATATCATGACAAAGTCACAAAGTTGGTTACACTGGTAAGGTGATGCTGTAGAGCAAACAGAAGCCATCACATGATACTCCAGACTGGATCACAAAGTTGTGAAGATACGTTTTATCAGCCCAGGATGCTGCAGGGTAGGGCTGGTAATCTTGCAGCAACTCACAATTTGATTCAATTCTGATTCTTGGGGTAACAATTCGATTCAACCATTTTAATCAAAAAACGGTTTACACTTGGCTAACAGGGCAAAGTTTAACATGTCTCTGTCACTTAGCAGCAGCTTTGAAAGTCAAGCTGATAATTTTGAAACAATTCTGAATCCCGATGAACAAGAATCTCGATTCCAATTGAAAACGATTTTTTTCACCACCCCTACTGTAGGGCAACAACAGCTAGGAATGTGCATAATGTATGTCGGTGTGCCATCAAAGCAAGTCAAAAGAACAGTTTTATGGTCAGAAATGTATGTAGTATTTCTTTAAAGCATGTAAACTTATTAGATATTGACCAACAGAATACAACTATGAACTTGTAGCTGGAAAGTTTTCTCTATTTTTTTTAAATAGTATTTTTTTGCATGATCGTACTGTCTTATGTCTTCTTTATACTTGTAAATCTCATCTTTGTGCTTTCGCAAACCAATTAAGCCAGTATGTCAGTGCTACATCTTAAACACAGCTGCAGTTTTGAGAAACTTTCTTTTTGAGAAAGAAAGAAAGGGAAAAGAAATGATGAGCAAAACTGAAAGAAGAACAAATGTTGCAAATAAAAGTGCTCGTTGTGGTCTGGACTCTACACTCATTGCTGTTGAGTTTTTCATCTCTTCCTCACCTTTACCCCACCTCACCTCCCTCGCTCCCTCTGCGGCTCACATAAAGCTGCGTTCATCTCTCATTCCTCCAGTTCTTCCTTTACCGATGCATTTGCCAAGAACAACAATGTACTCTTCCGACACACTGTCCCTGTGGGACCTCCTCTAACAAGCGCCTGCACACCTGACAGCATGGAAACAGGGGGGTAGATCACGTGAGGGCACGCAAACACCCGTGTCTCGCTTGTTCCCATGACACGTGTGAGAAAAGAGCAACTCCAAGCTGCTGTGACCTGGGTAACACATCACCTTAAACAGCCATCGCTGAAGCATTCAGAGCTGCCCTCACTCACAGCGATAAGGGGAGGCAAAGTTTGGCAGTGTGTGGGTGCCATTAACGTAGCAATATGCCGTCCTGTTTACCTCCACAGAAGCAGTAATAGGCAAAGGTACACATAGTTTTCTCAAAGTCATTGATGTTTGTCAGCATTGAAATCATATGTAGAAACAAAGTATTGGACATCTGGATTTACTGTCTCATAGTTCTCATACTTTTTACACTAAATGTTAAGAAGTGGGAAATGCCAAGTAATTCTGGATGACAGACACAAGCCAAACTATAAAGTAAAACATGGGTTTGTTGGGTGTATTATTGGTTCACATTACACCAGAATAAAATATAAAAAAACATTTCCACTGATTTTCGGTGTAATACTGCTTTTTGTTTATTGTGCCACTCACTAAACAAACTGGTGGAATATTTGGATTACACATCATTGTTGCAGCATATTGCATACAGCATACTGCATACAACTTATAATGGGTTTCACTATTTTGAATATCAAAAATATGAGCATGTGCATCTACCGAGATGTTTTGCTAGGCCATTAAATGCAAGAAAATCCTGTGTAACGACTACACATGCACCTTTCATATGTCAAAATGTTTGTGGGATTGTCGTATTGAAAACGTTGCATGCTTAACTAGCTGACTTTAGCTCTGTGCTGCTGTATTGTTGGAATGCAGCTCTTTCACCTTGTGCAGAAATTTCTATTATTTTGGAAAATTCTGGTGCTTTTCTGCATTTCTGAGGACATTTTAAATCCTATATAATGTATGTAATGTTGAGCTTTGCCTCTTTGGCAGAGCTGTGTTCACCGTGGAGCTGTACCTGCAGACAGAGCGAGTGCTGATTGTCGGAGCTGAAACACAGGATACGCAGCATGACTGGATCCAGGCGCTGACAAAGGTGACACACTTCGCACTGAGCACACGACACAAAAGCACACATTTCTTTGCTTCTTTTTCGTAGTTTGTTTTTCACTTAAAAGTAAAAAGAAGAAATGGTGTGAACGTGCTGTGGAACCGTAGCACATCTGTCTCGCACTTTTTTATCCACTCAGCCACTTTATGTCTTCTCTGAGCCTCATGCTGCCTGTACGTCTTCACTAAGACAAGTGGCTTTGCTGTCTCTCTCTGCCTGCTGACAGGATCTCGTAATAATACCCGATAAAAATATGCCCCCGTTCTCTCCTTTATCTTTTTAGTCCCAGGCAACCAAATCATTGCTAGGGAAAGGTGTTGCATCATTAGCCCATATGTTTCTCCATCTGTACCCGAGGCCTTCAATTTGAATCACAGAACAATGACCAGCAAGAGAGTAGAAATACTTTCACAAGAAACTTAGCAAAGAAGGTTGCACTTGCTCTGTGTTTGCATTGTTTTTGTTTTTTGATGACTCACTCAAAACAAAAGTTTCACATTGTTAATCCTAGTCTTGTTAGAAAACTCTTTTTTGTTTGTGTCTCATCTGCAGTGCTTCATTCCGTTTAAAGTCGAGGGTCTGGTTCGAAAAGACAGCGAATTGATTGGCAGACTACACTACAAGGAAGGCCACGACCTGTACCACTGGAGGATGGGCTGGTTTATGCTGGAAGGCTCTGCCCTGTACTATAGCTCAGGAGATGAAGAGGGAGAGGTGGAAGTCCTTCAACTCAAACAACTGCAGGAGCTTAGTAAGCTTTTGGATTCCTTTCATTGTTTTTTTTTTGATAGTTTATTTTCCTATATGTATTACATATAAAAAATGCATTTAACTACAATGTTTAATTGGGAGACAAACAGTTTTAATTGGTGGGTCAATGATCTTAGTATACTCCTCTTTTATTACAAAGTTTTAGGGGAAAAAAAGTTAGTGCAGAAAAGAGGATTTACTTACCTCCTCCAGCACTAGTATTCAGGTAGAAAAAGGATAGAAGAGCAGCAGAAGGTTTGTCAGCACTCCCCAAATCATTTAATCCTCCATCTTTGAGCATATGTCAGGCAATCTTTCTGGATTTTCCTGATATACATATGCATATATACACATAAATATATTTATATAAAAATAAAAAAAATACATATATATATATATATATATACAATGTATATAATTACAGTTGTTTAGGTGCACCAACCAAATGTTTGTTTCCTACTAGATACCGATCTTTGTAAACGGACAGCGTTTATACCAGCCAATAGGCCCTTTAATGCTGCTGTTACCCTTTTAATAGGTTATGAATCAGATATTTCAGCATCAAAGTGCTCCAAATGAGCATTCCTGCTGTTCATGCTTGATAGTGCCAGTGGTCAGTGGTGGTAATTTTTTGATCAATGCAATGAGATTTGTTCCTCGTTAACTCTCAAACCGTTTTAATATTCTCTTCGTAATTACCGAAAGTCTACCAATCTATAACAGCAGCATTCATAACTACTTAATGATGACAGAGGCGGTGTGCAAGCGACCAGTGTCGGAAGACATTTCGGTTTCTCACGCCATTACACATTTCAGTTTAAACCCTGCTATTAGTGGCTAACTGACACGCTTGGAGGCAAAGTGCTGCAGCCGTGCATATAAGAAGCTGCTCGACTTAAATGATGAGAGCAAAGGTCAATATTACATAATGTTTGTAAACATCAATCAGAATGGGATTCAGATTTTCTTTCAGCTACTTACTAATTCTGCATAATTTCAAGGAGGGTTAATTGCAGTTCATTTTAGCTCTGAATGTGCACATTGCAGGAGATATAAAGGACAGTCAGAGTAGAAGGCTCCAAAGTTCCCACATACTACAGTAGATGATGGAGACTTTTGAACATTTCAATTGATTGCACCAGTGTGACATTCGAACAGAAGGAGGGGAGAATCAATGGATCTTTTTAATCTACTTAGAGCTCGATATGGATGAAATCGTGCAAAGTGCCGCCCCATCTTCTCACCTGGGGCGGGATAAAGAACTGCAGCGGTGTTCATTTTTATTCCCGGCTTTCACAAACCATATTTGTCACAGTCGGGGATCCGCTGGTGCCAAGAGGGACTATGTTTTGTCAGGGGATGGTGGGTTGCGAAGCACTGAAAGGATCACTTTAGGATTCACAGTCTGTGGCATGGGATTAACTGTTATTTTCTCTACAGTGACACCGCCACATGAAAGGTGCCCCCTGTGTAGCACTGAGGGATTAAATAAACACACATTTCAATTAAAATCACGACATGTTTCCAGCATGCTTCGCTTCAGACTGTGTAGGGAGTTTTTTTAAGTAGGGATGTGCTCTGGTCCTGATTTTTGCCCTCAGGCCGCAGCATGTTTAAGGGAATGCCTTTCTTATTTTGTAAATAACCAACTCTAATCTGACTTTCATTGATTTTATTCTCCGTTTTCTTTCCTGTCATCCTTCTTAAATTCTTATGAACGGTTATTACTAAAGCTTTGTGTTGTGCAATCTGAAAATCTTGCAAGTTTATACCTCTCAATGTGGCTTACTTGAGGTTCAGTTGTATGTTTGAGAGATTGATCATTTTTGGTGTCTTGGATCAAGACAACTGCAGCACAAATAAGACATAAAACGTAAAATGAAGGGGAAATGGCAGATAGAACTGGATAATCATTTAGCTGTCAGAGTGCACAAATATCCTTCTTTCTGAAATTAGAAGTTTTCAAACAACATAAGCATACTAACTTCAAACAAGTTCTTTGCTGTTTTCTGTACAGCTCTATCTCTGCAGTGCACTTAGATACAAAACAAGTTAACCTCGTTTCTCTACTTAATCATCAAGAATGAAGATAAGCATCAGCACAAGACTATGGTCCATTACAAGTAGTAGTTTTATTTCCATTTGTCCACACTGAGGTTCATTTAAATAGATAAAAAATTGTGATTTTATTCCATATGGCAGTCTAGCAAGTTAAGAAAAAAAAGATTAAGAACCTGTCTCAAATAGCTTAAGTGGAAGTTGATTCTGAATCTTTTCTACTCAATATATCAGGATGCAGTCACACCTTCATTTTAATGAGACAAGTTCAGTTTAGGGATGCAAATTAGCAAGTAATTCATTAACTGATGGTTGTTTCATCTTATCGATAAATGATCAATTAATTGATAAGTGGCAATTTTTCTGAAAAGCTGAATTTACCTCTGAAGCAACAGGTTGTCTCTCCACAAAAATGCTACTTTCTCATGAAAGACAATCATGTTCCTTAAAATACATATTCTTAACAGCAGGAACATCACGTCGACAAATGGAACAATGCAAACACAAATATTATTATTATCATTAATTTAACATAAAAAATTACATTATTCTGTCTATGGTCAGAGAACAGCTTCTCGCGTGTTGCCGCATGTGCATCTGGCATCAAGCGTGTCCTCGTGGAGTTACGAGGAATTACAGGCCCAAAACAATTAATTGCAATTAATTGATTTCAATCAAGTAATTTCTTATCGACGATTAACTGATTATCAATTAATTGTTTGCATCCCTAGTTCAGTGTAGATAAATCTGTGCTCTTCTGGTGAACCTGTTTGCATGTATGTACCCCTACAGGCAAGGAATTTAGTGGATATGTTATTATGTGGGAACATTGCCATCCATTCTTTGTCCCCTTGACTTTTTGGCACATTTGTGTATTCAAACCCTGTTTAAGAAAAAAATAAATGGGCCACTGTGTGAATTGTAAATCAAAAGATAATGCAGTTCTCGTTAACCAAAATATTATTTACAATAGAGAATTAAAAATGTCTCAAATTTAGAAAGTGAAATATTTTACTAATTTATATTAAAAAAAATAGTCATCATGGCTACAAGACTACTCAGCCTGGAAACCTAAGTGGTACTAATAAACAGCTGGAGGAAAATTTCATTTTGATGTGGTTAATTGACAACAGGGAAGAGACAGGGAAGTGTGTTTACAAAGAGCATCTCAGAAGTCTCTCAGAAGTAAAGATGGGCAGAAGTTAAGCAATCTTTGGAAATCTATAAACCGGAGCAGTCGGAATAATGTTTGTCGCAATAAAATAGAAAGATTTTGAATCCCATTATCTACAGAACATAATATCATCAAAAGAGTCTAAGAAACTCAACAAAACTTTAGAGACATAGTAGAAAATCAGTTTTTGATGTCTATGAGCTTCAGGCCCTCAGGCAGCACTGCATTATAAACAAGAATGATTCTGACATGTAAATCACTCCATGGCCTCAAGGACACTCACAGAAATCTTTCTTTTTTCATTTTGCTGTACAATTCGCAGGTTAAAGCTCTGCTATTCAGAGAAGAAGCCATTTATGAATACCGTTCAGAAACATAGCCTTTTTCTCTGGGCCAAACGTTTCATTCAGTGCAGATGGAGGTGATGTGAAAAAGCAGTTTGCTGTCAGACAAATCAAAATTTGAAATCCTTTTTGGACATCATGGATGCAGCATTCTCTGCACTAAAGAGAAGAGGTTTCCCCCAGCTTATCAGTGCCCAGTTCGAAAGCCTGTGCTTGTGGTGGTATTGGGATGTATTAAGTGCATATAGAACTGACAACTTGCACATTTGGAAAAAGCATTGTCGTTGCTGAAAGGTATACAGGTTTTACAGCATGTGCTCCCCCTCAGACATCTTTTTCAAGGACGGCCTTGCATAGTTCAGCAAGATGAGCTGAATCCCAAACTGTATCTAAGGTAACAACATTGGCATCATAGTAGAAGAGTCCAGGATGGTGGACCAGCCTGTGCAGTCCACGTTTTTGCTGATTAAAAACTTTCAGCACATCAGGACAAAGAAGACCCATCATCACACAAGAATGAGACAACATTCCTCTCCCAAAGGTCCAGCAGCGCAATTCCTCAGTTCCCAGATCTTTACATACTGTTGCTCAAAAGAGAGGCAAAGATTCATAGTGATACACGTGGCCTTTGTTGTGCATTGTAGCATGGCTCCACTTAACATACGGCAGGAAAGTCAACTAGGTTCTTGTCATGGATGTGCACTGTGCAGGTCTGTGCTTTAAAAAAATAAATCCAATAATTCAGAACAACAACCCAAGGAGAGGCTCACTGCATCTGGGAATGGAAATGTTCTTTACAAGGACCTTCCACAGGGCACATCCAATAAAGTACATTTAGAATTTTACCTGAAAAATACAGGGTGTTTTTAGTTAATATAACACTAAATAAACGTAATAGATATGCCTCCTGTCTGGAATGAGTTGAATATTTTATGACATCTTCATGTCTAACCCACACCCGCCAGAATATGTTAGTAAAATGGCTAAAAACCCAACCGCAACATTGAAGAGGAAAGAAAGAAATATACTTGAATAGTCTTAGTTAATGAAAAATATTGAAAATATCTCCTTTGGTGAGATCAAGGCTGCAGACTTAGTTCCTTATCATACCAGTATATTAAGTAATGAAATAAAATTCCACTGAGCCGTTAGACGGATAAAAGAAGGTTTATATGTGTTTGTTCAAACGACTATGACAAATGTTGTGCATTTACCTGATAACGCCATCATTAAACGTCTCTCAATTCAATCTCTTAAGTTATTTGCTTTCTTCTCAAGTTATTTGGATCAGAAAGAAACGCAGCACCCTTGAAATTGTGCCAAACTAAATAAAAAGCTGAAATTTCTTAGAAGAGACTTTTGGGGATTAATTGCTTTTACTGTCTGGTTTAGCACACAAAGGCCCATACAGAGGACTTGTCAGTCAAAATGAAACAGTCTTTCTCACTTGTGCCAATAATGAAATTAAACTTTATGTTTGAACAGATTATCAGTTGCCATGTTTAGTATTTTGTTGTAAAGCTTTTATATGATTTTTTCCTCCCCTTTTGTTGTTTTATGTTAATTATCAAATGAAGACAAACGGCACATGAAAAAAGTAAACGCCCACGAATGGCAAGGCTTCAGTTTTTGTAATGACTAAATGGGTAGTTATAGGGGTTGCATCAATCTCATAAAATCATCAGTTAAAGATAGATTTCCCTATCTTCTCTGTGTTTTTCATCTCTATCTGTTGCTTGAGAACAACCAGACCTCGAGTGTGATGAAAGCGCCAGATGTTGTTGCTAGGAGATTTGAACAGAGCCTCGTCTCTTTTTTTGTACTTTCTCTGTTGTGCGCGATTGTTGCCATGATCCAAGCAGCTGTTTGAAGCCCCTGAAGAGATTATGGCAGAGCTTTTGAGTCCCCCAGCACAGCTCTTCTGTATCTCGCTCTCTTATTCTGATTTCAAGAGATTTGATTGTACAGATTTAGTTTTTATTTATTTATTTATTTCTATGTGCTCAATACTGCCAGCAAAGCAATCTTGTTTATTTGCAGTTGCACCTTTTATGTAAAGATTGCGGGTAAATAGTATTTATGCCCCACTTCCCGCTCCTGTTTAATCTGCCATCAATGGGACAGGTACACAAAGCCTGAATTCATGTTGCCCATTATGACATGGAATCATCATTAAATCCGCTGGAGTATATTTGGCAATTTTCATTACTGTACTCCTCTCAAGTGCAAAAACACGGTGGTAAAACTCAGAAGTACATCTGAATAGCTTTGTTTGTCTTGCTACAAAAACACTTATCATAAGATGGGCTGCATCAAAGCTTGTTCGTGTTTTCCTTTGTGGCCTTTGTGATTTAAATTTAGTCGTTCGCATCAGTTTGAGGAGTCCATCTGGGTTCAGCTGACCATAACAGTAGCCTTGGGATGTCAGCAGGTAGATTATCCATTTGTCCTAATGGTTTTCTGAAAGCTCTTATGGAAATTGTTGGATCTGACTAGTTTTTTATGCTTATCTAATGGCAATGGTGTGATCACCAAAACAGCCAGTTATATAGTTTGCTGGTTTTTAACTACTTAATTTAGTATAAACATGTGAAGAAGCAAGGGGAACATAGCCAACCAGGTTGGAGTGATTGGTACCAGGAGCAAAAGGCTAATCACTGTTGTTTGATTCTATAGACAAGCTACTTTGGCACAAGCTGCTATAAAATGGCTGTTATTGAGGTGTTACAATGGTTGGAAAGCTTATTCCGAAAGCTAAAATATGTAGGGATGGCAGTTTTTCTTGGCAGTTTCATTAGGATAGGTCTTTCAGCTTTACTGCAAGATTTTTAATGGTTTCAGGAATCCGTCAAAGAATTTAAGGAGTCAAATCCCAAATTCCCAAGGTCTTAGTCCAACAGATTATCTGTGGAATGAGTTTAACCAACAAGTCTTTTCCATTGTCTCTCTGTTGGGTCGGACCAAAAGGATCTGCTGCTACTGATGTTGTGGTGTTTTATAGCTCCAGTACCAGCGAAGGTAGAGGGAAAGCAGGCTGTTATTAACTCGCTGAAATCATATTAGGATGGTGATTTTTTTGTATTTTTTCTTAAAGGCATATTTTCTGCTGTGTTCATCACGAAGTGGTAAAAGTAACTAATGAGGATAGAAGCCGAGGTCGACCGGTGATACATTGGTCATATATTCCTGCATGTAAGACGGAGAAACAATGAAGTCAGACACGTAATGAAGAGTAGCTGGCCACATACAGAATATATGGTTTAGTTCAGTTTGGGTTAGACTTTGTGGATAGTAGATGCAGTTTAATTAAGCACTTATAGCTTGAGTAAATATCTCTGAGTTATACAGAGTGTTAATCAAACCTTGTTGACATCTGTCCTCTTTTTGCCACCACAAGATATTTAAGCATCTTTTCGGTTTCCTAGACAGACAGATTTTCGTTATAGTGACGGTTCTTTTTAATATAATATAAAATTCAGTTTGTGTTTCAGTTTTGTTTTTATTTCTGTTACCGTACTGTTATTTACTGTATAATTCCATTCAACATCACTGCAGCAGATGCAGCTTGCCCCGGGTGTCCTAAAGGAACAATTGGATTTATCTTGACTGCCCATCACAGGTTTGAGGACATGGATGGATTGCATGAACAATTCCTTACCTAACAACACCACTACTGTTTACTGCAAAGCTGACAAAGTTTGAAAAGAAAAGATTGAAAATAAAGTATAGCGCTTGTGTGTCTGGAAGACTTGTGTGTTTGAATTGTTGATGTATACCACATACCCATAACAGCTCAAATGTATCAACTTCCAAGTTTAATGGTAATGTTTTAAATAACTTGTTTTTTTCAGATGCTAAACCAACTAAATACTAAAACCATCCATTACACACTACTTGCATTAGCACCGTATGTTGCACACGGTTTCAGAGCCTGCAATTTTATTACAACTACAATTACAGATGCATCTTGCTGTTGCTACTCCCCACAGCCGTCTCCACACATACCGAGGGTGAAGACAAGATCCAAGTCCTGCTGATGGTGGAGTGTGGAAGGTAGGACTGGTGTGAGGAAAATGGGGGGGAAATATATTTGCTAATTGGAATTATTTGTGATACAGCAACAGCATATGCACCAGGCAGTGCTGTTAGCTTTGACTGTATCTTTTGTCTTGTTAGTCCTGATGCATTTCACCTACTGGAGCCATCCGTGGTAATTAAAGCCGAGCTAGACTGCCTGCCAGAGTTGGAGAGAAGGTGTTAGATGGCAGCAGACAGCAACCCTCGCACAAGCTGAGAAATTTAGGCTCCTTTTTAGAGTAATACAACAAGACTTTTTGCTTACTCCGCTAATTGCTGTTTGTGAGTTTTTGATCAGACCTCGTGGGAACCAGCAGTTGTTTATAGATGCGTTCTCTGCAGATGCATTTTTGGATTCCTTTAATCATGTTGGCTGTTTATTTAATGATTCAAAAGTGTTTTCCAAATATAAGAACTGCAGGTGTTAACAACACAATGCACCATTAAAACTGGATTTTATTTCCGGTTCTTTTTAACTGATATCTCTCTCTTCTTTTTTTTTTCTTGTTTTACAGAACTGTTTACATCCATGGCTTCAACAAGATGGACTTTAGTCTGTGGCACTCGGCCATCACACTAGCTGCAGGCACAGACGGCAAGGCGCTCAGCAACCAACAGCTGACTAAAAACGGGGTCCCTATTATTGTCGACAGCTGCATTGCTTTTGTCACCCAGTATGGTGAGTTTAAATACATATATCTGCAGAAAAAAGTCTTGGGGGGGGGGGGGGGGGG
>JAVQJG010035851.1:0-16852 GCA_036024015.1 Craterocephalus amniculus
ATATATATATATATATATATATATATATATATATATATATATATATGACTATATGAATATAATCACCTTGTTTTAGTTCTTTTTTAAGAATTCTATTCTATTTATATACGATACATTAAAAGAATATTGTACTCATAGACTATTTCAATATCTAACCATATCCAAAAATATCTAAAAAAAATAATATATATATATATTCTGTATGTATGGGGAAAACAGCATTAATAGTCTTTGCTCATAATGATTTTTGGTCCAAAACATTTCATTCAAGAAACATGACATGCTGACAAATGATTGCCCAGATGAGCCAGAAGCTCTTTGCAGTCAGTCATGACAACCTCTCAGTGAGTTACAGCTGACCTTGTCAACAGGCTCAGATCAAACCAGTCTGGAGGCATGGCTGTGTTGGTAACCAGGTCTGACCTGAGAAGATCAAACCAGAGGTGGGGTTAATGCCTGCTGGAACCATCAATCTGCTTTTCATTTTCTACCTGCTGAATCATCTCAGTGTGTTTCACAGTCCCTGTGAAGAAAAAAAGGAAAGAAAAAGAGTCTGGTTTTTCAAGTAGATTTGACATGTCAATTATAGTGGATTTACTGTTATTAGGGTGTTTGCTTCAAATGAATCCATCCCTTGAGCTGCCTGGATTAAAGGAAGGCTTGACATTGCTTCTGGGATGTTTGATGAAGGAAAACTGAAAATATTTTTGTTACTCCATCTCTACAAAGAACATACGGTGTGGTTCTCAATGCTCCTTCGCAGTTTTTCCTGGGTCTTAAAACTTTGGGATATTTAGGATACAACGTATATAGCTGCCACTACAACATGTTCAGCGGTTTGTTATACGTTTGAGCAATTGGATCAATTAGTTTCTAATGTTAGAGGATCTTTATTGATTTGATGATTAAGTTGTTAGTGGTTTACAATATATGCCTGAACAGTTATGACCTGACAACCAAGGGAAGGGTTCATGCTCTAAATGAGGCATAATGACAGCCTGTGGGCAAAGCTAATACTAATAAAACCGCCTGACAACGCTACAGGAATGTTGCCTCAATTAATGAAACCTACCAGCCTCTCTCCTGTCTGGTGCCAAGACACATGTGGAACCTCTAAAAGCCTCCGTTTCTGGTGGAGTGAATTACCCCCTCAAACCAGTCACACCAGGATATCAGGATGCAGCGCTGACTGAAGTTGAAAGACTCAACACAGGACCCAATCCCCTAAAAGCATTACTGTATACACGCAAGCTTACGGGGGTGGCTTGTGTGCGATTAAATACAAATACACAGACAGGAACTCGGTTTACTGGGTGATCAATGGAAAAGTAAACACTGAGTTTGGACAGAAGGCGGATGATATATCGATAGCTCCGAATCAGATGTTTTAGTGCAGCTGTAAAAATGAATAATTTGGACATGTCATACATTCAGCTGCCATACTTTGTATTGAGCATCATCACTATTTAATGTTAACTACAACAAACGGAGGTAATACACAGCAAAGTGAAAGCAGAGGAATGCGAGAGGCCGCGGTATAGTAGACACAACAAACTGGCAGACAAGAGCAACATGATGAGGAGGACCAGCAGAGGGTGGGAGCAGGAAGGATGAGAGGCATCCTCCTGTAATTGGTGGAGCAACATGGGGGCCAATTCATGCCTTGGGCTGATATTAACGTGACCTGAGAGACTCCAGACACAACAGGCCTCTAAACAGTCCTGGCTCCACTGTGGAATAAGCCTCCCACGCCAGCCTCTTCTCAAACACAACCATTTTGCAGGCTGGGTTGCCAGGTTGGTTGCTCAACATCTTTGTGTGGCATGACTTTCCAGCTTAAATACTAATATACAAATGCCTTGTTTGGATGGCAGAACATTTCTTTGAATGCTCTTGTTTTTAAAAACATGTTTAGAGTCTGTTTCTGCTTCAGGTGGTCTGACTGTGGCACCAGAAAAATAATGGGTTTTTTATTCAACTAGAACTCTATGTAATGATAAATGAAACAACATGCTGGCATAGTGATTGTGCACTCAGTAATTACAATACACCATAATGAATTACAATATCCCTTAATGACAGTCATTAAACTGAATTCTAATTAAGCATAATTTCCAGTTTTTATATAAACAGGCAAGACACCATCTGATTTATAATTAATGGGAAGCAAAGCAGTTTGACTGCTGCCGATGACGAAGAACATAAATGGAGTTCTTTGAGGTCATTTAAAAAATAGCATATAAATCCTAAAAAACATATGTGGAAACAATCAGTATGAAGAAAAAAAATGCTTGGCAAATCAGAGGTAAAAACAGAACAAGAAGATTTCTTAGATCATTTTATAGCAGAAACTCTATGGAAACAGCTTGGACACATTGTAAACATGACAAACCTGAGACACTCAGTGGCATGTCTAACAAACACATGCATATAAACAGCAATCATATAAAATGACTGATATGCCAAACAATCAGCTTAAACTGTCTAACTAAAGAAAAGATAGAGCAAAATTGCATCCAGAATTTCCAGCAGTGTTTTAATGCATGGGTGGGCCTCCTGGAAGGAATAAATGAAGGTCAATGCTTCTAACAGCTTAAGAAATGTATGTAGTGGAGAATGAAATACTAAAATGCAATTTTTTTTGTATTACCAAGTTGATAAGGTTGGTTTTCAGTCTTACTCAGTCGCAGAAGAGCAAAGTCAAAGTTAACAAGGCATCAATCTAAGTACACTCCGCATGGGATTAAGGGATATCTTCAGGGAGATAGCAGACTGCAAATGAAAATGAGCATGATTTAAGATAAACAAAAGACATCTAAACAGTTTTTAACAGCAGTTGCAGGATAAAGAGCATATGTTTGCACCATTGTTACCATTGTTGTTGTGTCTGAGAAATATCAGGCGGTTACAGTGAAAATGACTTGCTACTGTAGCATCTCCCTCAGGATATTTTGGCACAGATCTAACTATGCTGTTTGTGCTTCAGCATTTGTGTGAAAACAGCAACTCAAACAAATTTAGAATGGGTGTGTGCTTGTAAGCCAAAACTACAAAACATTTTGATTTTACATTCAGTATATTAATAGCCAGATGTCGGAGTCACCGCAATGGTGAGGGAAACCACTCGCAAGTTCAGGAGAAACAACAGAAGTCAGTGAAGGTACAATGGTTGGACACAGTATGGTTTATTTCATGTTAACTTTGTTTCTCTATCAGACCCGCACTCCCGCATGCAGATGCATTTAAGCTCCTCGTTTTCCCCAATTGGAAACATCTTTATTGAGATACATAAACAGTTTCAAAAGTCCCGTTTTGTTTTGCATCTGCTGGAGATCTGAGTTTCATCTCTTTGATGTGACTTTCGTTTTCTTCCCTTTCCCCACCTAACATGTGTCCTTCGTTACGTCGCGTCATGCCAAAGAACAATCAGTTTGTCAAAACAGATCTCCAGGCTCCGAGAGAAGGGATGAGAAAAGCTAGTGAGAGGAAGCATGGTTGAAAACAGCGGGGACTGTCAGGAGCATTATTTAAGCAGTAACAGATAGCAGCTTTTAGCATCACACGGCTCTGGGGTCTTGCCCCAAGCACCTTCTCCTTGATGTTCTCATTGGGCCGCTCTGGGACCTGAATGGGGCGGCTCATTGAGTGACAGCTTCAATATGGCTAATTACAGTGGGCTGCAGGGCCTAAGTTATGCTGTCTGGGGACTCCACCCACTGTGGAGCCAGAGTGACTATGTTAACTATGGTGTTCGACCAAGGTGGGCATCAGTCAGCCACCGCTGGACCTCACAGCAGTAAACACTGACACACGCACTCATTTGAGCTCAATAGAACAGGAATGTGCTCTTACATGGATCTTGATTGTTTTTATGTGAATACACATACAAAGTGCTACTCTAAAAAATATGCTGTCGTTGGATTTAATTTAAGATAAGAATAACAAGAGATACAGTTTGAAAACTGCAGTCTTGCAGGATTGAAACTGAAATATTCATTTCCCTACTAAACACCTACATTGCCAAACACATTCCAAATGAATTAATAAAAAAATGCTCTACCTGTTTAAATCCCACCTGACACTGGTTTCACACACCCGGTTGCCATGAAGTGATCCATGTCTGAGTTGCATCTGGTGGTTGGTTGTTATCTGACAAGAGTGATGGCACATTAAGAAAGATAGGATACATGTTGTCATTATAAGTGTCATGGAGCATGTAGCTGAAGATTCCCTCACTGTCGATTTTACATTTAACTCCATTTCCCAGTTTAAAATTCCACACTAATGTGTTTGGTCCACAATACAAAAATGTTGACGTCTACAAAATTGTATTTATTACAACAAGTCTGAAAGATTTGTTCCAATTATGCATTTATGCATCACACATTTGATTGGAAAATTTCATTTTCCGATTATCTGGAAACAAAAGTAGAAGAAACAACAGTGATTTACTATGAACAGTAACAAAAGAAATAGGTAAAAATTTTAATTTTGTGGATTTATGCAATGAAACGCCCCCTACCGCCAGCTAATTCGGCATCCATCTTGCATCCTATACTGAGATCTCTCCAGCTATGTCTCTTTTTCACTCTTTCTTTTCCTGTATTCCTCCAATAATGTCTCTTTACATTTTCTTTCCTCATTTCTTTCTACATCAGCCAGTGTTGAAAACAGGTGGTATATATATATCACTTGCTAGCACGTGACACAGTGAGTAAAGTGAGACTCAGCTGCAATGTCATGGAGCGTCCTGGAAGAAAAAATTGTGTAGTGTGGTTTTTAGCCTCAGGATGCTGTTGGGCAGCGATGGCTCCAGAAATGTCCATAATGTCACAAAGGTTCAAAGGTTACATGGTGTGTTTTTGATCAGTTTAAGTTCTTTTTAAATCTCAAGCAATGTATTTGTATACTAACCAG
This sequence comes from Craterocephalus amniculus, assembly GCA_036024015.1. Lineage (NCBI taxonomy): Eukaryota > Metazoa > Chordata > Actinopteri > Atheriniformes > Atherinidae > Craterocephalus > Craterocephalus amniculus. The sequence continues at coordinate 4,918 of JAVQJG010035851.1, forward strand.
TTCTGGCTTGATCCTGTTGTTTTTCACAAGCTGCCGTGTGGCTGACGTAGCAGGCATGCATAATAAGGATAATTTCTTGAATTTCAGGATTTCCATGTTTTAATGCAACATGATCCAATCAGCCTTTTAATCTGAATATTATATCCATGTAAACATTTAGCTAATGCTACATTAGCAAGAAAATTGCTATTACATACATCTGGCCCTTAAAATCTCAGAGGACTTGTGGCATTATCATTTCCACTCATTACATTTTTAAACTGGATACCTCTAAATTAGTTTTGCACCCATCACAGCTGATAATATACTGTAACTGTTGATGCTTAAAGGACAGCTTTCACCTTTCATCTCTTATCTTTTAAAAACAAGGGTGGATTCAGAAAGTGTTTTCTGATAGGACGAATTGCAAGTGGGATGGTGGTGACTCAAAAATGTATGCAGCTGGTGTGGAAAACAATCACTAGCGGTTTTAAATAAATGGAAAGCTTTTGATGAACATCCTGTTTTCAGGCATGAAAACACCTGAGAAAGTTTGAGCTTAAATTGGATCCAGAGTATGACGGTAAGTGGCACGATGAACCACCCCAGCTGTTGAGTGTGATGTTCGGGTTGGTTCATGGCTGCTGGAGCCTTCTGTCCAATTTGGCCTTCTCCAACTGAATGTAGGAAAATACAGAGGGAAGTGACTACCTCATGGCTGGATGTTGTCGGCCATTTGCTAGTGCTTGCTCACTCAGCAGGACCCAGTCTTGTCGGTTATCAACTAGTATCAGCTTATTCAGCCTGGGAAGATACCCCAGCCCACAGTCGCTGTTGTTCCAAAAAGTATAGTTTTGTGGCTTTTGTTAGCTTCACATTTTATCCCTTATTCCCAGTATATACTTAATAGCGATATATTTCCACATTACAATAGTCAGGAATAATTTGTTTTAGTGCAAAGGCAAACCAGTCCTGGTTCCCAGAATTTCTGTAATTGGTTAGTGAAACAGGTTGCAGGCAGTTTGAGACTTCTTTCTTGATCTTTGGGTGACATTTAAGATTAGATGGTTTAAACAATACAGACAAGCCAATATTCAGTTCAGGCAGACATCAAAGGATACAGTAAGACCATCACTTTTCCACTCAGGTACAATTTGCTGTGTTTAAGGGAAGAGCTGTTTTTGTTTTCTAATATTTCAGGGCTGGCAAACAAATATACAACAAGATACAATGATACGTGCAAATATAATGTGAGGGTCATTCTGCCGAAGCTCTTGTACTGATTACTTTGTTCAGCAAAGTACTTTCATACTGCTGAGCCAGTAAAACAGCTTTGCTACAAAAGCCAGAGGTATTTGTGAGCTTAATTACATTCATTTTACTCTTGGCTTTTTGATGGTAAAACACTTAACTTAGGAATTTTCATTCCCTTTGTACACCATTGTAATGAATACAAACCCGTAATTGTTTCTCACCCATAGGCACTAACTTGGCTTTTTAATTTTCCATTGCTCGCTCAGTAGCTGTGCCAAGTTTTCATCAGGTAACTCTGACTCACAGAGGTGGAGGCCAGTTTTTGAATGGAACTAAATATAAGGTATATTCATAAATGCTTCCTGGCGCTTGTCAGACAAATCTAATAAAACTTTTAAGGAAGGTACAGAATCACATCTGCTAGTTTTTTCTTTTAGTTTCTGATCAGTATTGTTTTTAATTATGTACTTTACAGCATCATTGTTCTTTATTCAAGGAGAGTAATCACTCATATGTAATTAAAGGCTGAACTCAAATCCAGCCACAGCCACATCCATCAGAGCTGCATTTTAATGGTGAAAATCCTGTGTTGGTCATGTAATTATTACTTTACTATTGTCACAAAAGCTGCATTGAGAAATATCGTATGTGGATTCTAATTAGAGGAAAACTGTGCCTCAATGGCAGAGGGAAGGACAAAGCTTTAGAAAAAGAATGTATTATGTGGAGAAAAGTGGTTCGTTGGCACGAAAGAGGCAATGTTACCTTGTTGCTCAGTGCTGAGTCATTCTTACAAGAATGATTTTTCCATATGTAAAACCAGAAAAACAAAAAACAAGCAAAAAACAGCATAATCACTACAGGATTTATTTCAGCTTTTGTGACAGTAACTACAAACAGGTTGTGTACAAATGTAAGTTTATATATATATACATCTATATATATATATATATAGGTTTCGATACTTCGATACACATCAATGCTTAAGTGTCAGTTCGACATCTTTTCAATAAAAAAAATCTTCTTATTCTATTGAAACTAATTACAAATATTTGTTCAAACTCAAAAGAACAGCTTTTTTTTTTTTTATAAAAAAATGTCTCTGAGCTTTGAACACTGATTGCATCATCAGAGGACAAGTTTTGTATGTGTATGTGCATGTTGATGTTAAGCAACACAAGTTATAATTTATTCTTTTACACCACTGTGTGTTGTTGTGGCTCTTTTCATCATAAAAACTGGCAATTTAATTCCAGTTAACAGCAAAAGAAGTTTGTCTTGCATGTAGAGTCTGTGCTTTGATGAATCCCTCTCAATGATTAACACTGATGAATGTGTGGCAGCATATGCAGCTGTTTTTTTTTTTCTTTTTGGCCAAGCAGGAGAAGTTGCGTTTCTCTGAGTGAACACTGGGGAGAGCCCGTCTGCTCAGGGCCGGCTTCTCTTTCTGTTCTCTCCAGTTTAGGTGCATCAGCAGTCGCTCTGCTGCACGTTGTGGTTTCATTTGCTTGTTTTGACAAGAGTATTAGTTTACACGATCACACCCTATAAGTGTAACATCGTTTAAAAATAAATGCAGGTGGCGTCATGAAAAATGAATGCAACGACAGCAGTCAGGAAAAGATGTTGACAGATATTCAGATCTGTTGTTGCCTCCCTTGTAGGTGAAAAGACAAATTAGTTAGAACAACTAATGAGGTTAATAGGTTGTCCGAGGTTAATTCAAAAGTCTTTCAATCTTTTCCTGTATTTCTACTGCTGTACATCAGTTCTGTCAGACATAAAATGCAAACCAGGACCATGTTAAAAAAAAGAGCGTCAAATTGTCTGCCATATAATGAGCATTCCTATTCATATTTTACGTTTGTGATCATTCTGTTTGGGTGGTCCTGCCAACCTGCGCTCTTATTTAGGTGTACAAACATGAAAAACATTGGAAAATACAATCAAGATGAAAAGATGATGACTTGCTATGTATATGAACACAAGCCTTATACAATAGGCATTCCCCAAACAAATTTCAAGTCTACTTATATCACGTGTAGGGCCCTGCGGGAAACATCATCCCAAGTTGGAATAACAGTGGACATCAAGATGGATTCAAAGCCTGTCTGTTTTTGACAAATGGAAATGGATTACATAACACAAACAGACAGAGGCACTTAATCACACATGACTGGATCGTCACATGCACAGGATGCAAACCTGCTCAAAGGCAGAAGCGTGCACACACCAGAATGGAAATGTGCACGCTGAGATCCTGAGAAACTGTTTAGTTTACTAAGTCATCACCATGCCAATTGTGTGACAGATTGCTGAAAGACAAGGCGGCGCAAATAAAACACTAATGACACTATAATGGCTCATTAGCTTATGATGTGGGTAGCAGTGTGTACAAGCATGTGAAAATGTGAGCATGTGTGAGTGTGTGCGTGAGAGAGAGAAAGAGAGGAAGAAATGCCTGCAGTGTGAGTGTGTTCCCAGGCTAACCTGACTAGGTGAGACTCTCTGGCACCAGCCTTGCAATGCAGCCTCAGGGGGAGCCGTACAGTGCTGCAGCCTACAAACTGAGGTATGCGTGCACACACACTTATTTGACAAACAGGCAGAGGCCGTTCAGGTTGGGCTTTGTTTCTTTTAGTATCTAGTTTCTGTTTTAGGATCGACTTCTTTTAAAGCTGCACACGGCTGTTGTGCTGCATTTATTGCTCTGCCTGCTAGAAATACATGTTTCACGTGCTGCTAATAACACACTGCTGATATGGTGCCAAATACTTAATGCTTAGAAATCTATAGGAAAGCTGAGGCATTTTGTTTTCTTCCCATTATCACAGAGTAATGCACTTAATACTCTGGTTAAAAGTTGCCTCCTGCTTGCTGTAGCGATGGGTGAGTCTCAGGGTCAGGTGTCTTCATGTGTTTGACATTATTAGCAGAGCTACCATGTAATCCAGACTCAATCCTCGAGCCAATGAGACTTTATTGGGGGTAAAGGGTGATGGTTATGGAAGCTATTAGACAATAATGGAATAAACTGCAGCCCTTTAACTTATTCAGTCCCTGGAGCATCGCCCCTCTAAAGTGAAGCTCCTCATCACCCAGTATTTGGGCAGAATTGGGGAGCGCTCATTTTCAAGCTAATCTCTGAGTCTAATAATCCCTGTTCGTAGTTGTTTTTTAAAGTTTGGTAATCTCACAGAGTGCTTTCCCAGGGTTAGGGCAGGGGGAGGAATGATTCGAGGAGATACGATCAGTAACTGAACTTGAAAGGATGTTGGGAATTAACTTTTTAATTTTCTCTGCTTTATTTAATTATATTTGCTGCATGTTTGTGTGTTAATTCAAGTAGAAAGTGGTGTGTGGTTCACTGCAAAAAGAGTTTCTCAGTCAACCATCCCTGTTACAAATGACTCAATGAAAGAACAGAAACAGCACATTGCTGCTGCAGCAGAACTGATGGAAAAACTTACGACTCCTTTGACTTCCTTTCTAATAGTGTTATTATCTGTTATCGTCCATCACAAAGCTATTTAATTCATTTTAAAGAAAACACCCATGAAGGTCTTAAAATAACTAAAACAATATAATTTTCTGATTTCTATACAGCCCTTTTATATGTAAAAAAACATTCATTTCAAGATCAATCCCTGTTAATGGTCACTGTGTGCCTGTCCTTTCATTATCACTCATTTATACACACAAAAAGAGGTGAGCGCAGACGTGCTGGGTCTAACCTGCGTGGGTCCTTGGGAGCCTGCGGTGGAGTGTTTGACTCTGTGAGAATGTGGCGTGGAGGCTAAGCCCCTGTTTCACTGGAACGTGTTTTCCTTTCTCTATGTTTGGACACACAGCAGACAAGTGGAGGTTAGGACAACACTCCACGAGGAGCCAAAAGACTTATCCAACAAGTAATTAGGAGCGGGGTCAAGTTGAGAGAACTAAGCCCTGTAATTCCCTCTCCAATGCCGCGGGTGAGGTAAGGCCCGACTGGGGATCCTTTACCTTCTGAGAAGCCTCTCCCACAGCACAGGGAGAAGGGAGGAGATGGATTTAAAGAGACATTAAAGATAGATAGAAGCACTGAAACAAATGTTTATTTATTATTTTTCTTGGGTGGCACATGGCTGAAGAGTATGTAGTTTATTATTCGGTCATTCCTATTTATAATAATAAGACTAACACAGTGTGTTGTGCGTTAATGTTTATTTTTGAAAAGATCCACCCAGATAAGATGCAGGTTCTATTGTTAGGCTTTCTGAAGTATGAATTAAAATCATGAGAATTGTATATGTAAAGGACAAGAAAAAATAAATATCTAAATACGAATTGCAAAACATTATTTGTCTGTAATTTTGGCTAGTTTTGCTTGATGGCATTTATTTACTTTCTTTGCTTACTTTTGTTAAACAAAGGTAATTTCATATATATAAATATATATATTTATAGTGTTTCCTCATTGGAAATCTAGATTAAATAGGTCTATGATTGACAGTATTTTCTATAGTCTCTTTTTGATGGCTTGTTAGCATTTTTTCTCAGTCTGTTAGTGCTTTTTTGTTTTCTTTTAGTTTTTCAATTTAAAAGTAATGTACAACAACAGTAAAAAACAGAAAACAAAACAACAGCTGACAACATCATCATACTTTTTAAGTGGGGGGCCCTTGAGTTATACTTCTCATTGAGTTTGACACCTAAATATTTGTACTCATCTTGCTCCAAAATGAAAAAAAGTTATATATAAGAAAATATATCTATATTAAACAAGTAAATTTACAATTGCAAACATATTATCCTAAAATACTTTTTATGTATAGCTTAATTTACATGTACAGAAATATTTCATACACTCAATAATTATGAAGTTGTCACTTTGATACTTTATGTATGTATACATTTAAAATATAATTAACAATTTTTTGAAAACAAACAGTGAACAAAGTCATGAATAGATGAAACAATGAAGGAGTTCTTTGAAATGTGCTTATGCAGTGAACCCGATATGAAAGACGCACCGTCATCTCATGGATTCTATTTCTATCTTAAATGTGCACATGAAATTGCCTGGCGTTGAAAAATCTTATTTACATTTTTGGCCAAAGCCTCCTTTTGATGGTGGCACATCAGAATGCACAGTCTGTCCTTGAGTCCAGTGAGTTGTGTATGAGCCCTGCTGAAAAAACACCCGTAATGTTTTCTTAGCCACAGTGGGTCTGTGCTATTGACCTTTTGCATGACTTTCATGTGGCGTGGTGCTACGGTGCACCTTAGAACCCACAACAAGCTCTTAAATCAGTCACACAGGGCAGATGCAGCATTAATTATTGTTTGGAAGCATCAGAATGAAAGAAGGATGAATTCCTAAGTCTTTATTTTGTTAAGTGCTAAATCAAAATCTTAGCTTTGGAGGTTTTCCATTCTGTTCTCTGCTTTCCTCCTCATAGTTTTCTTTCTAAAACCTGACTTAGACAAATTCATGATCAGAAATTTATGTAACGTGGTCATATTAGAAATGTTACCTAAAACTTTTTTTTTTTCATTTGAAGCCAATAAAATGATGTCATTCCAAAGAGGTTCATTGCATTTTTGTCTACATGTGCCATGTGTTGTGCAGGAAGAGCTGCTGCATGTTCACCAGCGCTGGTCTCTTTGTTTGGACATGCCTACATGTTGTTTGTTCTCTTCACTCTGCAGTGGTGGCAGAGGATGTTATAGAAGGACGGATCAGCCGTCTCAGCGATGGATTAGAGCGGACTTGGAGGCTCGGCAGGGAAATAGGGCCTTCATTAGAAAAATGGGAAATAGTCCTCTGTCTCATAAAGGGCCATTAGAGTTTATTGATGAGACTAATGTGTGTGTTTAAAGTAAATTAGAAGGGGAGAGGCCCTGCTTTAGGGAAGCTGGTGATGAAAGGTTTGCATTAATGAACATGGTGGATGAACTGCTGTTTTCCATTTGAACAAACCGCTTCCCCTTTGCTCAATACACTAAACCGCAAACACGCACAAACACACATCGTACCTGCTTAGGAATACTGTATGTTGTGCATACTGAACTCTCAATTACATATACACACACCAACACTCACCCCTCCTCCGTAGCAGCAACATACACATGTAAGTCATATACTAACCAGAGTAGGGCTGGCGCCCGGGGAGAGCGGCCTGGAATTGCCCTTAAGAAACCAAATCCACTTTATCAAACTGCCAGATGTCACTACCAATCCTCCTCCATTGGATGCTGCTTTCACCAGGCAGTAGCACAGAAGAGAACCCGCTAGAGTTAATATGGTGACAAGGACACAGAGCTAAAGTAAGGCAGATGTACATTTTTAAAATGCTCATTACCTGAAACGTTCACTGTAAACATTTTCCTAATTTTATTGCATCACTGGTGAATGATTTCATGCATTGTCAGCAAAGTGTGTTTTGCATGCCGCTGTTTATTGTTTTCAGCATAAATTATATCTTAATTATAATATCTTAATCAGGAAACTGAAGATTCAGCAATAAATATTGAAAATGTACCACACTTTCTGTCTCTTCTTACCAATACTGATAAATGAATATGTCTCAAAGCTTGTCAAAACTGTAAATTTTTGCAGGTTAGAGACAGAGACATTAAGCTTTTCTTCTCATGGAAATTAAGGAAAACATTTTTCTGAGCAAATTTCATAAGTGCTATTTCAGTTTATGCATTTTCTTAACTGGATGCATTCCATACACAGTCCAGTTTGTTGCTGTTTTAAATAAGGCATGCACAAAAATGAACTTTCCAAAATGGTAAATTAGTCTTCATAACAACAGGGTTGTGGTTCCTGGAGATGCCAAGCAAAGCAAACACTTTTCAAAGTCCAACAGCTCCCTTAACGGCTCAAGTGCCCGCTCAGATTGAGCAGGAAGTGAGAGGTAATTTGCCGTGAGCTCTGTCCAGTTTCAGAGCTCCTAGACATTGTGTCGTCCAATTAGAGTGGAGTCGCATTTTTACAGAGACATGGAGCCGGCGGGTCACAAAGTTGAAACAGATTCCTACCGTCCCCAGACAGCTGTTGATTGAGTTCCTGGTAATCTGTATGCTGAAATCACTCTTTCCCCATTGTCAGTATTTCTTTAGTAGTGAGCGTGTGTGCATGTGTTTTACATAAATCTGAACAATCAGCTGCAAATGGGACAGCCAGAGAAAACTTTGAATACCTTTGAAAAACAAAATACTGTATTACAGGCACTTTGAGGGATGGATATGGGAAATGGGGACATGCAATGTGAACAATATGGTTTGAATCAAGTCAACCTTATTTTACCATTATGTCACTAATTGCATTTCTTGCTTTTCCATTCTGAAAATGAATGTTGTCTTCAGTGGGGATAGAGACATTTTAACGCATTTCCATGCCATAATTAATTAGTTCCACTTAATAACTTGGAAAAGGCTCCTGATTGTACTAACAACATGCTATCTTTTCCCCATCATATCCAGACACAATCAATTACTCGTCGGTTTTTACAGAGGATTCAGTGGTCTGCATTGTTAGAGAGTAAAATCCACTTGAAGGTAACATTTTTATAAGAAACTTACACAAATCTGTTTCAGGAGAACACAAAGGATCCAAAAGGGGATTTTTGTATTTTTTTCTGGTGACACGAACAATTTTTAAATATTCCATGCAAGCTTATAATAACAACTTGTAATTAAACGTTTTCAGAGAATCAATGGAGATCAAAGTTTTTATTTCTTTACATGCATCACATAAAAACCCTAAATGTTTTCAGTTCTTAAAGGAAGGTCTACTGTAGGCTTCTTGTTTATCCAACTTTTATTCTTTTTAAAATTCCTCAGTTTTATAAATAGGCTTACTTTATTAATGTCAAGTGCTATAAGAAAAGAATTATCCTGGACTCTACAATTTAAGCGACTCCTTTAAAATATGGTTCAGTATTATATTAAATGTATAGAGAAGCACAGTTGTGAGGCTGTGGGAAGTAAGACACTCAAGGAGGTTCCTACATTTCACAAGGCTTCATAATAACCTCCAGAGGAGTTGGTGATGTCCCCAAAAACCATCATTACTTTCTAAGAACAGGAATTTCATGATGTATCAGCCGTAATACTCACCTGTCACTCAAAAAGGCCACCCCCCCTAAAGTAATATGGTATAACACTGAGGGTAACCTGCTGACAGAAATAAGATGTGGTATCCCCTATTATTAAATTAAAAGTGTGAGTATGAAAATGACTGTTTTCATTACCTCTGAGTGAGTTATTTCTATTCATGGATGATGCGGTCCTCATCCACCATGCACAATGTTGCACTGCAGTGAAGAGACAAATCAAACCCTTGGAGGCATTTTAAGTTTATTACAGCTGTCATAGTTTTTGTCTTCATGCTTGGAGGGGAGAGGTAAGGTGGGATTCAGTCGACTGCATTCCACAACATCTCCTGTGGATGTGGCAAAATCCTAGGCACTGGAGCTTTAATGATGCATGACTTTCGTTAAGCCTTAATGGCCTGCAATTGAAGCAAGTTACGTATCAATAATCAGCACCCAGATGTCAGGAATGAGGAAGGTTGCTGTAGAGACCAAAAAGAGTTTGTTGTTCCAGGCATATGAGGTTAGCTCTTTTAACATGCAGGTCTATACTGACTCACTTTTCGAGTCTTCAGAGAACTGAGCTTTCCCCCTGAACTCTTTAGGAAAGTTTAGGAAACTCAACATTATTTCCATGTTGATGGTTTTCTTTTAGTTCACTTCAGGATATTCAGGACTTTAACCTGTTCAGTCCAGCGCATTTTATATATATATATATATCTATATCTATATGTATATGTATATATATGTATATATATATACATATATGTGGACATGTACATATATATGTGTATGTATGTATGTATATATATATGTGTGTGTGTGTGTGTGTATATACACACACAGTTCAGGCAACAACAGTCAATTCATGCAATTTTTTCCCATCATACACAGGAAGTGGTTTTTCAGCTATCGCCATTCCCAGGATGCCACGGGTAAAATGGTGTCCTTACCACCTCTTCATCGTCTTCATCTTTATCCTCTTTTCTCCCTTGTTTGTTTGTTTCCCTGATGTTTTTATTTAAGGCATCAAAAGACACCCCCCACTTGCTCCCTCCCTTGCGACGTCCCCTCAAAGCCCCAGAGCAGTCAGAATGATTTGTAAACTTCAAAAGACTAAGAGCCCCAGCCTGGTCTCCTCTGCTCATTTAGGTAATTCAATAAGCCAGGGGGGACAAGCGCAGCGGCGCACTGCTTCCCCCTCATGCCCTCTGCGCCCTCTCTCTCCCGAATGAAGCCTCTGTGGACTATCTACCACACATGTCAGTCAGTCTGTTATGAAGAGAGACTCCGCAAAGGAAAACTCTAAGATTAAGAAATACTTTGTGCCACACTTATTTGAAACGAAAAAAAAAAGAAGAAAATCAAGTTTAATTATAAGGGTATCATCAGGGTATTCAAGTCCTACATCTCCAAATCAGAAAGAATGGGATAGAAAGGTAAAATAAAATATTTCTGATCATTTATTAAAATTAAATGAAATAACAGCTACTGATTGTCACAGTTTTTGTATCTAGTCCTCCCACACTCTGTTACATGCCGGTCCGGTCAGTGCAGGAGCCTGTACAGTCCTCTTCCTGAGCCATGTTTTTTGTAATGAATGAAGAATGTGTTTTTGCCACAATTAATGCATAAACGTCTCTGGAAAAGAGAAGGCTGCCTTTGAGGCAGCATATGTTGCTGCATAATCTCAGAGTACCTCTCTGCATTAAGCCATCACAAGAGTGAAAATGAGCTTTGAGAAAAGGACTGATATGAGGACTTGTTGCTGATAATGGTCTGGATGGTCCTTTTTGTCTTCAGTCCAAATCACATGATGTCCATTTTTTCCAAAACAGATCTGAATACTGTTTGAATACTAACCACAAAACACATTTCCATTAAAATGGTCCATCCCAGATGCCTCTAAGCCCAAAGAGGCTTTGGGGCTGGATTAACATGAGGCTTCTGTTTTTGTTCCATCATGTTTTAACTGTTTTCTGTAAATGTTGCTTATGAATGTTTTTCACATTCATTCAGTGCCCACATGATCATATCAGGTATTAACTGGGGACGGTTCCTGGTAGAGTGCCATCTGTGCCCCTGTCCTTGCATTAAAATTCCTCCAGATTGCTTGAGTGGTTTAATAATACTATGCATTGTGGAGGGAGAAACATGCTGATTGCTTCCATACTTTCTCTGACTGACTTTGTTTTTAAACATTTCAATCATTTTCTCACGCATTCATTGACAAATTGGAGATCTTCCACTCATCTTTGCACCTCAAAGATTCAGCCTTTTATTGATCCTGCTGCTTTTGTATCAAATTATGACTACAGGTGTGTTCATAATAACAGATGTATGGAAAATGTTGCAGGCACTGAAATCATACCATACATACATACATCTGTTGTCTATGTCCTCTATGTCCTATGTGTCCCTATGTCTATGTCTTAACCCATTCCAGGGTTGCTGTTGCCTATCCCAGTCGCTGGGCAGTATACAATCAGGACAGGTCACCAGCAGTGGCGGATTTAGGAAGTTTGGGGCCCTAGGCGAAGGCAGACATGGGGCCCTTTGTTGGACAACACGCATTGAGATGATTTACCTTTATACAGCTCAAATTTGGACAGCAGCAA
>JAVQJG010035859.1:0-13739 GCA_036024015.1 Craterocephalus amniculus
TGATTGTTTAGTATTTTATTTATTTATGTCAGATTAATCTGGTTATTTTGTGTAATTGTTTTCTTCATTACTTTATTGTTTTGTTTTATAGCAGCCCTTAATTGTTACCTTAACGAACGCCACGCAATAAAACTTGTGGTACAATTTAATAGTTTGTGGAGTCCCCCTTTTTGTGCGTCCCCTTTCCCTAGCCGAGCTGGGACGTTAGACCCGTCTGGGGAAAAAACCCATTTTTTTCCCCTTCAGTTCTACACATGCACGATTCTCTTTCTATCTTTATTGCAGCTAATACAAATAATCAAGCATCACCCCTTTATACACAGCCTGGTCTTACAAAAAACTCGAGATGGTTTCAAAGAACTCGATTTCAGCGGCACAACTGGTTTGTGTATCCAACATGGTTTGTGTTTTTAGCCGAGGGGTCCAGGACTTTGCAGCAAGTAAAAGAAATGATGCAATACTGGATAAATAAAGTCTGTTTCAACACAAACTATGATGTTTTTCTCACCATAACTAAGTCATTTTTCTGCCTTGCCCCCATGTACCTGAGTAATTACTTTATTAAGAATTTCTTTGGGAATCAGCAGTCTTCCTTTTGAAGTTAGTTCCTTGACAGAAATAGAGGCACATTCAAAGGAGGAGGATAGGCCAACATAGCCAAAGGACCGCAGGACTCAAACCTAAGCCAGGCGGACGGGGAGCTTCCGCCCCTGCACTTGTACATCTAAGTGGCTTTCCGTAACTGATTAGTTTGCAATGTATAAATAAGTGATGAAACTGAGTGAAAGCTCATGCAAACAGCAACTGAATCCTAAAATGGCTTTTTTAAAGCACTCGAAAGGATCAGTGCTTGGGACGAGACTTTAGTGCAGCTGCTTGACCTTGAAATTCCCACCCAGCACAAGTAACTTTGCCCAAAGTCTCATCAACATTGGGATTTGGCTGAAAGGTGAAAAGATGTCTTTTTCACAACATAGAAAAAATGTCAATAAGAGGACGTTCACAGACCACTAATGGATGGAATACGTCTTTTTCGTGACATGGAAAAGATGGGTTGAACAGTCTATCCAACCATTGTCTGCAGGGGCGTTTATCAGACATTAAAATTTCCTCACTAATGGTCTTCCAGGAGTTTCTAGTTATGCAGATAGACCTGCATCAATGCAGCTTTAAATAGCAATGACGAGATCAATCATATTGGTTGAAGGTCCGTATAAAATATATAACAGCCACACTAAATGCAAATAATATAATTGTCATGAGAATATGCTGTAAGCCCTGCAGCATGAAGATTAAAATCAGGAGTGATTCTTGCAGCATAAGTCAGTGTGATGATTTTTTTTTTGCATGTTCTCACAGCTTTTCTGTCGAAAGATGTTTGTCAGTTGACAACTTTTGTTTGTCTTTTACCACAATCTTCCACGAGGAACCAAACAGTTTACCTCCTCTTTAATGAACAATACTAGACAAGTCATTTTAGGTGCGGGGGTCTTTATTAGACAGTTATGTGCCAGGAAAGCGGTTCAGGGAGAGACAGGATGATAGAGATTTACAGCTCCAGTTGCATTATTCTAAAGAGATTTTCATATTCATCCTAAAAGTGGCTTTTTTTATGACTAGCCTGAAACTTTTTTCATCCATTTATTCTGCACCAGTAGCACATAGACTGATATTTACATATCTTCACAAATCTTGCAAATGTTCTCTTCACTCTGACTTAAAGCATAAAAAAATACACAGTGGTCAATGGGTGAAAATGTTCGTAAACATGTTGATATGGTTGAAACTGTATAAATACTACATTAAAGCATTTACTTACATATTTGATGATGTCCCACTGAGAAAGATCAAAGCGGTGGAATCACTTGAACTGAACTGTACATAAATCTGTACTGAGCCTGTTCCACCTTGGAAGGTATTTCTTTTTTTCCTGTTTAGTAGTATGAAAAAGAAGGAAATTGCATCGTTTCCTGACAATTTCACATTCTGCTGTGAGACTGGGTTGCAGCTAGAAACTTTGTTTCAGGGAGAATGCCAAATGTGGATAATTGATTTTCACAGGAGTCCTGTTTTCAGACCATCCAGGTTGCGCTTGGAGCTGGAGGCAACAAAGACCAAGCAATTCATGATGCAAAAGAGGCTTTAGAGAGGCTGATTTACATTTGATCGACGTCTTGCTCTTTCATCAGCGGCAATGAGAACATCTCTTCAGCCATGATTAGAGGGGCATGTTGAGAGATGTAAATTTAGACAAGATCATAGCGAAAGCTGCAGGGCTTAGCCAGCCAGAAGTCAGACAGATAAATCAGGTCAAACAGAACAGGACAAAGGCTGCAAGAGGCATTTGTAAAAAGGTTCAATTCAAAACTCAGCATTCATTTTCATAAAAGAAAAAGCACACGGCCCGGACTCAGTGCATAATTGGTGATTTTCTTACATCATGTGAAACATTTTTGAGAGTTGCCTGGAGAAAAATTAAGAAATGGCAGAAAACAGGAGTTGCTCTGCTTGTGTAAATGCATTTGTAGTTATCACAGCTCTTCCAATACAAATAAATACCCATCTGGTTCAATGTAAAATATCTTCCCATGATATCTTCTCCTTATATTTCAACAAATTTAGTTGAAAACTTGGTTACACAAGTAAATTTAACCAGCTTTATGTCCAGTAACAGCTATAATTCAGTTGTCTTGTTAATTTTTTTTATAAATAAAGAAGAAACATAGCCTCTAGCCACCAGTAGGAGGGAAAAAGCTACATGGGTCTCAGAAAGTGTGGATAGAAACTCTCTTTAAATCTAATATAACAAGTGTTTTCTAGGAGTTTTTGTGGTCAAGTCACCCGTAAATTTGCAATTTGCAAGGAAACTGATCATAATCTAAACAGCAGTTCTTGCCGAAAATCTGGATTGGCCAAATTGTGATGCAAAACGTTACTTCTTTGTGTGGTGACCGATTTACCAACATTCACACCTGGAAATGAAGCCCCTGCCGGCTGCCTCCGACTGCCATGCAGCTCAACTGAAGCATGTGAGTGCTAACTGTATTGCTGTTGCTCATGAGCTGACCTTAGGAGCTGAACCAGAATTGCTCAGTTTTGTGCTTTTTCTCCTCTAAGTTACCAGAGCAGTGGAAACATTATAAGGTTTTGTTAAGTTTGAGGGATGTAAGGGCACCGCAGAGGATAGATTCTTTAGATTTTCCCACATTACAATCCAGGGGTACTGTGAAGTTTTCACCCACTTTTCCAGATGAAATTGAAACGGACAGATTTGAGTTTTAACAAGACACCTCTGAATGCTTTTAGACATGAATCTGCTTGGTTGTGTTAACACATTCTTTGATATATGCCATATGAATTTATTCAGTGAGAAAAGACTTATGAACACCAATGTCTGCATCCAGCTCATGCATAATGTGTGTCTCACTGTGAAAACCCGTCTTACTGTCACCTATTCTCTTTCTTTACATCTGGTTTAGTCTCATTTTTAGCTGGTACTCAGAGACAAGTGCATGTTAGTGTTATGCTGTATTAAGAGGAGATTTATACAACTTTTTTTGTACATTGTGCCACTGCTCATACCAAGAGCACACAAAAAGGGAGAAAAGAAAGAACAACAAACCGTGGGAGCTGAATAAAGTGCTTGATGGGGGAAATGTGTGAGTGAATGACAATATCGTTCCCTGTTGTTATATGTGCTAATTGACTTAATGTTTCTGAGCCATTAGACTGTGTGTATCCATTGGCCAAGGGGCAATTAGCTTATCAGGCGAGCACACACACGCTCTCAAGACGAAACACACACTCATACGCGCAAGCATAGATACTTGACAGTTTGATCAATGGATGTCTTACTGACCGTAATGAGTCAGTACAGCCCCCTTTCAATGCAGCACAGCTTGAGTCCGAGCACAATAACCCTTTATCTCAATCTAGCACACACACTAACACACACACACACTGAATAAAAAGCACATCAATCATAATCAGAGGCACCTTTAAAGACAATACAGCTTTGAAGAGATGGGAAATGGCATATCCCTAATTACTGTCTCACTGTTGTCACTGATTATGCATGAACAGACACATATGCTGTATAAGAGCAGATCCACACACTTGTAGAAACAGACAAAGACACTACAGAACTTTTCGACCTTAAAATTCCTGCTTTCTGGACTTGTTTGATGGCACAGTGACATCTATTATGTGCATCTCCAGAGATTCCATCAAACTCCTGCTGCTAGTTTACAAACCACTGAAAGGTTTAGGACCAAATTGTCATGACATCTGGGCTGGAGAGGTTTCCTGCTGTCCCTGAATGCATCTAGCTCAGCTGATTGCTTATAGAAATCACCTGGGAGGCTCCCTTTTTAAAGGGGAAGTTCGGTATTTTTCAATCTGTAGGCCTACCTATGTTGTAGCATGCTATACGATCATTTACTCACGCAGACAGTTGTGGCGCAACTCGAACTCCATCGGAAAATATTTATATCCAGGTTGAAAAATACGGAACTTCCCCCTTTAAGCAGCAGCGCTCTTCCCTATCCTCTGCCAGATCTTCAGAGCTTCAGTGCGTTTCCTGCTTTCTATTGTATCTTGAGTTTCACTGTGCATGACCCGTTTTCTTGTTCCTGGATTTTTTATACCTGCCTGCCCCAGCCTTGTTACCTCTTGTCTTGTGCCCTTCTGGTTTTGGACTCTGGGTCGTTTTCTCGGATTGGATTTAGGATTTCGGACTGGACTTTTTTCTCCCCTGTCAACCATTCTCAACACATCCACAAGATATCTGGTACATCTTGATATCAACAGACCTAGTGTGTCCAAGGAAACTCGCCTGTTGTCTCCCATCTCCACTGCAGAGCCGGCTGCCTGACTCTCTGGGCTTACCTTTACCAAGACTCAAACTCTGTGCAATAAAGCTTTACCATCACCAGTTCTGGGGTTTTTGAGTTTTCTGTGGGTTCAGGCTACTGAAACATCACACAAATTACGTTCAGGAACTTCTGGTTCTTTATGAACCAACCAGATCACTCAGGTCATCAGGGTCAGATCTACTTTCATTTCCCAGAGTCAGAACTAAACACGGAGAGGCAGCGTTCAGTTTTTATTCCCCCACATGGAACAAACTCCCAGAAAGCTGAAGATCTGCTGACACTGTCAGAAGTTTTATATCAAGTTTTAAAACATTTTTATTTGCTGCCTTTTATGATAACAAGTACGTTTTTTTCCTCTGATGGGTTCTTTCTTTCTTTTCCTTGTTTGATTTGTGATTTTACTTTTGTTTTAATTCTTCTCTAAGCTTTCTGCACCTTGCTGTAATGTTTCCAATGTATGCATGTAAAGCACCTTGAACTGTCATGTACATGAAATGTGCTTTACAAATAAACCGGCCTTGCCTCGTCTATTCACATCCCAGGCATATTGGCTTTAAAGCTCCACCCAAAAAATCCTCAATATTGGTTTCCCTAGAGATCTAAGTGGAACACAGGCTTGACCAGCCTCACCAAGATTGTTGGTGATTCTCTGATTAGCTGGCCAACAATGGCTGTGATGGCTGATTAGTGTACGATATGTTAAGCAATACTGCTGCTGATACACACTGAAGAAAAAACTTGCTGTACCTCTTAGCGCTCCTTAAAAGGAATAGATTTCAAAAACATACAATTTAAATCAGATTTAATTACGGCAAAGTGACCCTTCAGTGTGCAAACTACCAATCCTTGACTCCTCTAAAAATGAGTGATTTGACTTCGGCCTGCTGCCTGCCAGCAGGCCACTATCTTTCTGTCCCAAATGAATGACCCTTCAGAGTTGGCCTCATTAATTTGATTCTCATTTTAATCTGTACCCAATTCTGCAACCAAAAACATACCTTATGTATAAGTAGCTGCACACGCAGTATGTGGTATTGGACTCCAGAAAACTGCAATTTTTGCTGAAATTCCGCTGTAATCACCCATCTCCACTTCTTCCCACTCCATGTCCTGAATCTGTAATGTCTCCACTACAGTGTATTGAGTTCAAAGGGCTGCAAGCGATTTATTTTCCCAACACGATTCAATGGCTAGTTGGGGAGCATAGATGAAATAAATAAAAACATTTTTAATAACATTCATAAAATGTCAGATAAAAAGCATAGACACGAAGGTATTTATCATGTCTATGTGACCGGAGGATTTACAGTAAACCTGGATTTAGGTTAGTTAGACTAAGACAATGAGACTTGAGGTTTGAGGGTTCGGTAAGCTCTCGGTAAATGAATTGTGAGTAATTATAGTATCCTCACAGGTAGATTAACCAACATGTGTGGTACTGCAAGTGTGAAAATGCTCATGCAGAGTGAATCTTTATTCTCAGGCCAGTGGGGATTCTGACTACAGTCTACATTGATTTTCTTGGAGGAAGTCAGCTTCTGTAAGTGGAAGGTTTCTATTAGTTTTTTTCTGACTTTTTCTCTCTCTTGTTATTTTCATCCTTTGTGTGTCTTTCTCATGTAAAGCCTCCACCCCCTTTTTTCCCCTTCTCTTGTTTTTGTTTATCCTCTCCATCTGTATGTGCTTCCCATTCTTCCTCCCCTGTTCTCTCATTTTCATTCCCCCTTTTTTCTCCTGTCTCATTTCCATTCTCCCTTCGTCTTTCCCTCCTTCTCTCTCCTTCTCTCTCTCCCCCAGTCTGTTTCTCCATCTCCTGAGTCTTGTGTTGTCGTCCTCTGGAGCCGACGCCGCTAGACAAACAGGACAGTAAATTTGCATCACACCCAGCACCGCAAGTGGATACAGCTGAAACAGAAGGCACCTTCCCATCCGGTGCCCCCCCCCCCCCTCCGCTCGCTGACATTTCCTGCACCGCCTCTTCCTCCCCTCTTCATCTCCTCAAGAGCTGCTGTCGTCAGGCTGCAGTAGGATAATTGAGAGTTCTATAGATCGCGTGGAGAACATCGATTCCCACCACCGCTCTATTTTCCTCTTACTTTCAACTACACCTCCTCCCTCTTGCCTCTCCTCACCTGTTTTTGTTTCTCCCTTCCCCGTTTGCTACGTCTGTCATTTTCTCTCTGTCTCCCTGCCTCTCATCCCCCCCTGTGATCACAAGGTGTAACTGCTGTGATTCGCTGCATTGATAATTCACCCATCCCCTGATCTGTCTGTCTGATAAGCTGTCTAAGTATCTCTCTCTCCCCGTCTGCCTGCCTGCTGTATCTTTTTCTGTTGTGGCCAAGGGTAGAGAGACAGGTGGTAAAATGGCTTCACAGCATGATAAAAGACGTGACAGGAAACTATACAGAAAGAAAACAAACAGGACGCAACAGTGCAAATACACAAAAATCAAGTTCTTCTTTAATAATGAATTGTTCCCCGTGGATTGTTGTTTCAACTTTACATTTGCTTCACCATCTCAAAGAATGTAAGTTATTCCTCAGGCTAAACACTCAGTTTAGACAATGAGGCACCTCAGACATGCGCCGACAAGCTGTCAATGACTACCACTTTAATTTTTCAAGGTCTGGACTAATAGAAATTTTTCACTTTACAAGTAGGACACTTGTTTTTTTCAGCCTGACTTGGGAGGGCAGCGTTAAACAAAGAAAATTTCCTCTAGCCAGAGCTAACAGTTTTTATTTTCTTGACTGTTGCGAGGATTTGTTGTCTGCTCTGCACACTGATCCGCCTTTTCTCAACTTGGATTCTTTCCTGCTATGGATTCTTTGGCTTGGCCTTGACAAGCTCGCTTACGCTCATGTTGAGCTTCTGCAGATGCTGCAAACACAAATACCTGACCCTCAGCTCATTTCTTTACCTATCTAGTTTACAAAAACTCAAGTTTTCTTTTTTTCTTACCCTCAAGAAGTTACTGAAATGAGTTGTTGTTGAAGTGTTGTTTCAGTGTCCACTCCAGTCACAGTATGCTCTTAAAAATGTTTATTTTCCTGTTTGTTTTTCAGCTCATGAATCCTTCTAAGAAATATGGCAAATATTCTCAGAACTGTATTGTCACAGAACAAAAAAAATGAAATAGATTTTATCTCTTTGTGAAAAGTTGCTAATGTGCAAATAAAGGGTTTTCATCCAGAGCTGGACATTGTTCCCAGAAAATATAAAGGATTACAGATATTGTGCCAGAGCTATTGTTGTGTTGTTGTGTTATGTGCGAAGCACAGCATGTCCCTGCCTGTAACAGCGATGACATACATCTTAATTGTTCAACATCCAATCTGTAATTTAATCAATTTAACGTTGATTTAAGACTCAACCTGCCATGTGCAAGGGTCCTTATCCATTCAGCGCAAGCTGAGTAAAGTCAGCTGGACTGGGTTTAGTTTCTTGAAGACATTTCTCTCTCATTCAGAAGAGCTTCTTCAGGTCTAATGGAGCTAAATTTAACTTAAGAAGCCTGGG
The DNA here is from genome assembly GCA_036024015.1 of Craterocephalus amniculus. Taxonomy (NCBI): domain Eukaryota; kingdom Metazoa; phylum Chordata; class Actinopteri; order Atheriniformes; family Atherinidae; genus Craterocephalus; species Craterocephalus amniculus. The sequence continues at coordinate 8,397 of JAVQJG010035859.1, forward strand.
ATACCTCTACACGGATGTTTATCTACCTACTTTCCTACCTTCCAGGCCAACGTAGGAGGCAGAATGGTGTTCTGGCTGCCATTTTGTGCCCACTTTGTGGATAAAAGCAGGCCTGGAATTTTGTCACTTAGAGGCAAAGCCGTTCGACCTTTGGAATTGCAACTTTTTGAAGGCACAATGCCATCTATCTAGCCTAGCTAATGCAACTTCAATGCGAGCCGGTCGGGAGCAAGGCGAAAACGTCTTTTCCTCCAATAAAGGTCTCCAGGGCTATTTGTTGCTCAAATTTCAACAAGATGTTTGCGTTTAATGTGCGGAAAACAGAATCTACCGCTGTGTCAAACGCTCGCCGCTGCTCCATGTTTGCAATGTTGACAGTGTTGATGTGCTGCCTGTCGCAGTACTACTACGTCACAGCACTGAGCACGCCTCTTTGGTCAAGCTCAAAACTGATTGGCTCCTGATTTCTCCGGAGATTGGAACACCTTTGAATAATCCACTTGACCAGACTATATTGAGCTCGCAAAATTTAGTGTGCGGGACCAGGTAACCAATTATCAGGGTAGGAACACCATTAAACACTGGTTTTAAGTCTACAGTCATGATAAAAAAGAGGTGATTACATTCTTTATAAATGCCTTTCAATTAAATAAATCAAGAAGGTGTTTATTTCACAGAATTATTTTAATAATAATATCATTATATACAATATATCATTATAGATATATATCATCTACAACATAACATATGATATATTATTGTATAAGAATACATTATTATCCTTCACATGTCTTTGCTAATCAATCCTATTCTGTCAATCTCATCTTAAAAACAAAGGTATTTACATATGTACACCAAACTAACACCAAATTAATGAGGAATTGACCATTCATGATACAGTATATATGGAAATCACAAAGGAAACTACACTATTTGGGTATTTGGTATTTCCCCATTTTTTTGGAAACATGGGAATGTGCACTTTTTTATTTGATGACCACACTTCTCCCTAGAGGGACCCACAAGCGTGAAAAAGCAACCCACCCCCAGAGGCAGAGGGCACACCTGATGCCCTGGAGGACCACACCCTCGAGATGGCAATCAAACATTAGTCAGCACGACTCCAACGCTCAAGCCAAGTGCCCTGGGGATAATGGCACCATCCTCTACCCCCAGCAGAGACACCGGCCCTCATAAACCAGGATTGAGGATCCTTGTTTTTTTTTTGTCTACCACTGTCATTGAGTCGTTGTCCACAGTTTCAAGTGTGAATAATTGTCATCAGTGTCCTTGGGACAGTTAAAAAGATGCTGGTGTTGGTGGGAAGGAGGGGAAGCGTCAGCCCTCTTCTTCAGCTAAGTGAAGGTTTCTCTACTTTGACATAAACGGCCACTTTCACTGCGCAGTCAGACCACTTGTCTTCCCTGTCCAAGGATTTAACATTTTGCTCCACAAACATGTGTTTTACATCATCTACATTCAGGAAAAGAACAGAGTCCTGGCCTGAATTGTTTGCTCTCCTGTGTTGAGCCATCTGTCTGTTGAGTGGTTGTTTGGTTACTGAAATGTTGCGCTCACTGCAGTCCTCGTTGCATTGAACTGCACACACGTGGCTGCTATTTTCAGGGCACGGAAACAGGTCCTTAGGATGAACCAGTTTCTGTCTGATGGTGTGACTGGGTTTGATGTTGAGCCACATAAAGATGACAACACCTTCGCTTGCCTTGGTGTTTCTGGGTCTTGTTGCAGTTCAAACAACAATCTATAATCAAAAGCCCCCTTCAGGTGTTTCTTTTCTTCCTTCTGGTTCTTGTCTGTGTGTGGGTTGCCTGTAGAATCCGATCTGCAGACTCCTGCCCTCCATTATGTAGATATCACAGTCCAGGAAAGGCAAGCTGGTGTTTGCGTCTTCTTGTGTCAACTTGATGTTCTTGTCCACTGAACTGATGTGACTGGGCCATCTGCACATCTTTGGCCTTATTACAACATTTTACTCATCATGGTGCTTTCTTTGTTTGTTAGTTTTTTGTATTCATTATACTGTCATTTGCCGTTACCACTGCTAATACCTCTCAAGTTCTTGCCTATCATGATGTGGCATGATGAGGTAATAACTAGTTAATCTGGGGGCTCATCAGCTATCATCTGCCGACGACACCATCTGATATTTTTTTGTCTTCAGATGAAGCCGATATCAGGTAACAGATATGCTGGCTGAGACTTCGACTAATGCGCACCAGTGATTGTTTGGGCACAAAAACATTTCTAAAAATCTAACTTTCCAGCAGATGATAGCCTATTTAAAAACAACAACCATTTCCTCTTGTTTCCTGCTCACTACCTCACCTCATTATATTATTTTTCAGTTCAAAGGTTCAGCAACTAAAAAAAAAGCTGCCTCCAACGCATCATGCATGTGTTTGCTTAATAAACTAGATGGATGCGATTGTGATGGATGATGGCTTTGTCACCGTAACAAGAGTTTAACTCAAACTTCAATCAGTGGCAGGGAAATTTACGCTCTTCAGCAGGTAAATTTGGTTTGGTTGTGTGTACTCTTGTAAGATTCCTTGTTCTGTGTTGTTTTTGTTGGGTTTTCTCCAGCTCAGGTTGAGCTTTCTGTGTTTAAACACTTTGTGTTTTGCTCTGTTCCTCTGAGTGTTTTTTTGTTCATTGTATTCGAGTATGTGAGGATTTGTTGTTCTGTTTTAGTTCTTATTTTGGTTAGTCTTGCCTCCTGTTTCATAAAGTTTGGCCTCTTGTGTATTAATTTAAGCTAACTTCCTGTCACACTTGGCTCTCAGTTGCTAATTGTCACACCTGCTTCTCATTCATCATTAGTTCCTCAGTATTTATGCTCCAAGACTTTTGTTCATTCCGAATCATTTTGTCTCTCTCTGTGTTCATCTGTTTGACTCTGTCATGTGTTTGCCTTAGTTTGGTTTTGTTAGTTTCTGAGTTTACCTGCCTGGCTGTGCCTTCTGTTTATGTATATAAAACGAAATCTCAGTTAATTCATCTTTGTTTTTTTTGCAGAAACTAAATGCTCAGTTCTTAATTTGTAAATTAGAAGCTAATACAAAGCTGGTGTTGTTGCATAAGAAACTGCCATCAGGTTGAGTAAGTAAACTGCTTATCACGCTCTCATCCGCTGTTTGTGTATGGCTGCTTAACGATGCAACCCCACTCAGCTGGGTTATCTGCGTGTGCTCATTTAATTTAAGTTTTGTATGTTTTAGTTGTTACACCTCTTTCTTTCAGCTGTGATTTTCTGCTTAGTGTCGACAGCATCAATCTGAAACTGGGGGTTTTCAGCAAAGACAAATACTTGAAAAGGGAGAAAAAAAGCAACAAAACCACAGTAGAGACTAAACAAAACAAAATGAGCTCAGATATTATTTCAACTGTGACTTGTCCGTTTCCAAAAGGTTTTGGAAAATGCTGCATTATGAATATATCAGAAATGTTCGACTTTGTTCTTGTATTTAACTCCTAAACTTCTTTCAACAAGCAGACTCATTAATTCGTTTAGGTTAGTTAGACATGTAAGCCTAATGGTGTCAAGAAAAATTAGACATTTACCGAAAAAAAAATCTAATTGAAGATACAAACTAAAACACAGAGGTAGATTAATTAGGCTAAAGATAATTCAAGCAGTCACAGTGTATTGTGTTAACAAGATAGAGGTGCTTCTGCTGCATGCTTTTTTCATCCTGCATCCAAGAACAACATGAAACATATCTCAATAACTTGTCATACAACAGTATGATAAAAAGGATTGTTTAGTTATAAGGTGTCATTGAACCAGAATATTTAGTGAACGTTTCAGGGTTCACACACCTTTTGGGATTTTTTTTCTTTTTGTGGTTAAAACTTATTGCATATGTGCATTTTGTGTAATAAAAACACAACATCATATGTGCATTCTGATACTATAGAAAAAGGCAAATAGCCCTAACGTTTTGTGAGTAGTGTAGATAAAAAAGTAATGGTGAAAAACATGAGCAGATTAAGGAACTAGAGCTTCTCCACGATCTTGAAAACACCACAAAACCTCCCATTGTGCTCTTTAAAATATATTCTATGATGCTATTATCTCTGATATTTTGTAAGAGACAGTTTCCCATTTTGAAGGCACCAGACAACCCTAGAAAATATTGACTGTTTCTTTTCCTCATGACAGCAGTTGGTCTTTAAAAAAAGAATAAAGAAATCCCTGTTTAGGTGTTTATCTTTTGCGCCACGCTGTTACAAGTCATAATCACTTAGCCGTGCTTTGAAGTTGAGCAGTCTGACCTGTTGCAGAGACCACTGCAGTCTAACCATCTGTTTCAGCTTGAAGAGTCGTGGTGAAAGGCGCTCCTGTTTTTTTATTACAGTATGAAAACAGAATAAAATTTCTGTTTGAAATTGGTCCGAATTTCAACGCCCTTCATCTTCACAGGCCATATGCTGACAAAGGGAATTTACAGTGCTGAACTATGGCAATTAATAAGACAGTGAGGAAGAGGAGGGGGCTAAGGAGGGAATGTCTTAAGGGGAGATGAGAGACCCTTTACTTCTTCATCAGTAAATCCTTGCTGACGGGCACAGAGGATTCTCCCACTAAAGCCCCCCACCACACCCCACCTCTCTCACTCTTTCTGTTTTAATGAGCACACACTCACTTTCACACACCCCCACATGCATACACACATGCTCTCTGTCTCAAATTCCTCTTCCCATGTTTGTGCCTTTCTTTCTCCTCTGACACACACGGAGCCCCTAAAGAGCAGAGATTGCCTCATTCTATCATCATTGACCCTATTTTGAGCGAGGCGTGCACAGGCACATACTGCAGAAAATCCTAAGTTAGTAGGAGAGCAGCATCTGCTTTCCGTCTCGAAGCGTCACATTCCATTTCGAACCACCTCCTCTGTTTGGTGTTAATCTAATGGCCCATTACCTCACCTGTCATCACCAGAAGTATAAACCAGGAAAAAGAAATCTACCTGATGCCTGTCTCCCACGCTTGAATGAGACCGAGCACCTTGTCGCCATCATACCCATTGTGGGTGCGTGTGTGTGTGTGTTTATGTGTGTGAGGTGTTAAGCGTGCATGCAAGGATATATCTGTGTCAGTGTGTTGTTGCATGTGTGTGTAGTAGAGGATTGTTCATTCTCTAGCAGGCAGAACTATCTAAACACTCGGCACAATACCACTTTAAAAATCCCCCTGCTGTGCACAAACACACAATAACACACGTTCACACATGCACAGCATGCAATCTGGCACGTGATCTGTGAGGACAAATCCCAGAGTGGACACAGTAAGGGTGGTGGGGAGGAGGGGGGGGGGGGGGT